>CAUHTR010000436.1:0-134729 GCA_959609185.1 Schmidtea polychroa | reverse complement strand
TTTAATGTATTATATATTAAATTTTCCTTATTAAGAATTTCTTTCATCAATCTACTATAATTTTGGAAAAATCCAAGTAAAGTTTTTAAAGGATACATTCCTTCAACTGAAAATTTATATAAACTATCTCGTTCTCTATAACCTTCATTTGTTGCTGTTCCATCACCGACATCTGGAATCCAACAACTTAATTCTCTGTGTTGATTTTTAAAATCAGAATCTGTCATAACAAAATTTAATATAGAAGTAAGACCAGGACGTTTTATTCTTTCTAATTCTGAAGGACCTAATTTTATAGCCATATCAGTGAATAAATTTAATAACCAAATGTGTTCAAATGTAATTTTATCAGCTGCAACATTTCCAGTTATTTTAACTTTAAAATACAAGTGTGCATTACAAATATCAAGAAAGTTTGATCATTGATTAATATTAAAATATATTTTACCAGTATTATTTAATGCTTCAGAACTTGCTGTCATAAAATCTTTTTTTGGAACATCATGATTAAAATGAAGCGTATACAATAATACATTTTAAATACATTTTAAAAAATTTTTCATTTGTATTAAATATATTAGCAGCAAAATGCTTAAATTATCATTTAATTGTTGAAAAGTTTATTAATGCTGCTACCAAGAAATCATCATTTTAAAATTTTAATACATGTTAAAAGTAACAATTAAAGTAAAATGAAATTCATTTATTGTGATAAGTTAAAAATTTTAAAAACTTGCATAATTTGATAAAAAAATTATTTGTATTAAATTTGATGAAACTTATTCTGTCAATTTATTTTTAAAGTTTAAATACAATAATTGTTTAATTAATCGATAACATTTTAATTTGGCCTTGGCGCTGAAAATAAATATATAATTAAAATATTTAGTTTATCGTTCGAAATCGAGAAAGATAATTTTAATATTATAGAAAACTTGTTATAACCACATATACATTGTATGGATTCTCCAAGGAATTTGGTATATTCTTTAGATAATTCTAAATGGTCAAGTTTACATAATTTATCTAATATGTTGTACAACAATATATTTCAATATTCACCTTTTGATGATAATTTCCAAGAAGATGAATCATTAACAAGTCTTAATTGGCTAAATGTAAATTTTTTTAATTTTTTTTATTAATAATATTGATAATCTTTAGAATATTAGCATTCCTATCAGCAATACAATTCCACCAAATGAAGAATATTTACCACCAAGCATTTTGTCACTAAATCCCAGCTCTTTTAATCCTAATAAAATACAAACATACGATAAAAGTGTACTGCAATATTTTCCTAGCAAACTTCAGGCTGCCTTACGAAACGAAGGACTATTCGATCCAATAATTCGTTATGAATATAAAAATTCATGGAAAAACAAACCCCCTCTATCTTATACAACTCTCATTTGTATGGCAATGTTAGACTTAGGTAAACCAAAAATTGCCCTCAATGAAATCTATGAATGGATTCGTGAAAACTTTCTTTACTATCGAAAATCCGATTCCAGTTGGCAGGTAAATATAGAAATTATATATTAAAAACATAATTTTTCGATTATAAATTAACTTAAACTATATATTTTATTTTAATTAAATTCATTTAAAGATAATTGAATATAAATGGCATTTTTAATTAATTTTCTTTAACAGTTTCTTATCAAAAACTAGAGTAAATTGTTAAAATCAATCCCTTTAATTTGAACCAGCAATTAGGCGCAGATGATTATCGAGTTTAATTGTATACTCACGTAAGTGTGTGTTTGTTTGTGTGTGTATTGCCAATAGGATTCAAGCTACATCTTGATTTGTTCTTAAACCTTTGTATTTTGGTGCATGTGTGTATTCTTCGTAAAAGCCTTCGAACTAGTAACTACTGTTACATTACGTTGAATTATAATTACGCAAATCTTATTGATTTGATTCCTGTTGCTAATGTAATTGTTGAATTGAAAAGAAATCATTCTTGATAATCAGTTGATTGCAAAAATAAAGACTGTATTCGATGAAATTTATTTGAGATATTTCAATTTTCAGAATTCAGTTCGACATAATTTGTCACTAAAAAAATGTTTTGAAAAAGTTCCTCGGAAAAAAGATGAGCGAGGCAAAGGAGGATTTTGGAGGATAAATCCGAATTTTACAGAGAATCTCGGCAATAATTTCATCAAATATCGGCGACAATTTCATGTTTATGCAACACCACCGCCACTGGCACCGTCGCAATTATCGCAACCGCAACCGCAACCTTCAGCACAGACCCAATCGAATGGTTACCATTTGAGCAATTCCGTATACAAATATACTGGAAATAACAATAATGTTACCAATAAAGGTTGGAGAGGAAATTCAAATGGCGATTACGAAATTCTGAATTTTAAACCGGTAATTATTCTGATATTGATTAATATGAATATGATAATTATGTGAAAATAATTATAATTTCTTTTGGCGATTTGATAATGTTGATAAGGTGAAGGGGAGGTTTGAATATATTCCATATCTTGCAATGAAGGAGGGCGAGGGGCTGAACGGAGGTATGCCACCAATTTGGCCTAGGTTACAGTTTTCGGGGAGGGTATTTTGATATGTGAAATATTTACAGCTATTTTTGATTCCGTCACAAGGACAAATAGCAATATAATTAGATCAATATGGAGAGGGATGACATTATGAGCAATTATTGGGGGCGCTTAGCATCAGAATTATTTGGAATTTCATATTGGATTATTTTAATGGAGATTTTTATTATAATAATTTGGAATTTTCCCGATCATTTTTGTTTGATTGGAATTTATTATTATATATTCTTTATTATTATTTTAATTTATTATTTATAATTATTATTTAAATTATTTTTTTTATTATTTTTTTTAAAATTATTTTTATTATTATTATTATTATTTATTATTTATAATTATTATTTAAATTATTTTTTTTATTATTATTATTTTTTTAAATTATTATTATTATTATTATTATTATTTTTATTTATTATTACTTTTATTTATTATTTATAATTATTATTTAAATTATTTTTTTTATTATTATTATTTTTTAAAATTATTATTATTATTATTATTATTATTATTATTATTATTATTTTATTTATTATTACTTTTATTTATTATTTATAATTATTATTTAAATTATTTTTTTATTATTATTATTTTTTAAAATTATTATTATTATTATTATTATTATTTTTATTTATTATTTATTATTTATAATTATTATTTAAATTATTATTTTCATTATTATTTATTAAAATTATTTTTATTTTTATTATTATTATTATTATTATTTATTATTATTTTTATTTATTATTTTTATTTATTATTTAAATTATTTTTTTTATTATTATCGTTATTATTATTATTATTATTATTATTATTATTATTATTATTATTATTATTATTATTATTATTATTATTATTAATATTATTATTATTATTATTATTATTATTATTATTATTATTATTATTATTATTATTATTATTATTATTATTATTATTATTATTATTATTATTAATATTATTATTATTATTTGATAATCATAATCATGCTCCTAATTGGTGTCCTATAATCAGCTTGCAAATTGCCAGCAGAAACTAGTGAGCAATCCCAGTGATAAATCAAACCACAAGCCATATAAAAGATTACCAACTCACATAAAACCCATATTCAAAAAGCCATATGCATTGTCCAGTCTCAATCAGTATGAAACCATTGATGAAAACGATCGCGTGGTTGCTCAAATGCGTCTCTATGGCTCACCAAGATCGAAATCGCCAACGCTGTTCTCATTATGTGAAAACGAGCCTCTGCTATCAGAAATGTCCTCCACCAACTCCAATTATTCCACATTCGGATTCGAGGATTTCGATTCGACAACTTCCTCTTCATTCGATACGGAATTCAGTTGCTCGTCTAATTTCCACACGTCCTCAGATGACAATTACTCCTTGAACATTCCAATGGATATCGATGAATTTATTCCACAACTATAGTTGCTATGGTTATTATTGTCCGGCTGTCCGGCTGTCCCCGCCAATAATTTCCCGATTTGCTGCTGTTCACAATTGATTTCAACCTCCCAAATATATATATTTTGTTTTTTGTCTCTTTACCTTTATTTTTGTCTTTCGTCGGATTTCGTGGGATTTGCACTATTCAACGATTTATTCCCATTGAGGTGAGCATTTTGATCCGTGATGGATCATTGGGAATGCCTGTAGGGTTATTTGTACATATTCATATTCATATACATATTTGTAAATATCTCTAATTTTCTGTTGTAAATTCTATTGATTATTTCTCGGCACATTATTATTGATTTTCTGTGTTTTCCCTTTGTATTTGTACAGCAATTTATTATCAACAATATTGATGATGCCAGTCGGTTACTCAATCATTGACTATTGTTGCACAATTGGAATAATGGAAAATAGCGTGTTAAAGTAAATATCTAAATATTGCTCTTATTTTGTTTGTTTTTGGGAGTTTTATTTATTTGATTTACACAATGACAAAACAATTTATGTGAGAATCAATTGAATTTCTAAATTTATTTCATATGATGATTAAAGTCTATATAAAAGACTGGCCTAAAAAGGCATGTAGAATATGCTAGGTGTATAGGCCCGAAGTGTGTTTACGAGAAGGTTTGGAAAGGCTAATGTACCATCTGTAAATATGGAGACCAGTTGGAAAAATGTAACACCAGAAAATTCGTTGCTTAATAATAACTTTCGATTTGAATAAGACTTACTTTTCATGGGTATTTTCAATTATATTACCGCCAACCCATCGGATTAAGAATAATTCACTCAGTCGCTAACGTTCAAGTGGCCAAAAACTTTAACATTCCCTATCATACCGCGATGTGAGTCTCAAAAATTATACCCCATAGGAAAGATTTTTAGATGTTTCTCATCTGTATTTTTTATTTACTATCAGCAATATTAATGATGCCCGTCGGTTATGTAATTATGCACTATTATTGCACAGTTGTAATAATGAAAAATAGAATAAATATTGCTCTTACTCTTTGTCTTTGGGAGTTTTATTTATTTTATTTACACAATTACAAAACAATTTAGGTGAGAATTAAATGAATTTCAGAAATCTTTTATAAGACAGTTAACGTAAATTCTTTTGTATGAGTCGCACCTATATAGGTGGGTTTAAAACCGAAAAGTACCGTAAAATTTAAATTATGTGAGACAAAGGTCCCGAGTGCGTCCTTTATTGGAATGCCTTAAAAGGCCAATGTTCTTTAAAAGAAAATGCATGTAGATTGTAAAATATAACGCAAGAAAATTGGTTGCTTATTACAAACTTTCGATTGAATTATACTTCATTTCTTTCTAAGCACTTTCAATTATATTACCATCAACCCTTAGGATTTAAAGAAATTTACACAATCCACCTAAGTTCAAGTGAAGAATAATGCTGAATTCGTTATCATCGCGCAATCCGCGTCTCAAAGAGTTTATCCCATGAGAAAAGATTATTAAATGCTTTCCTTTTGTATTTGTACAGCAATTATCAATATTAATGATGTCCGTCGGTTACCCAATGATTGCCTATGGTTGCCTATGGTTGCACAATTGGAATAATGAAAAATAGAGAGTTAAAGTAAATATATAAATATTACTCTTTATTTTTTTATTTTTGGGAGTTTTATTTATTTGATTTACACAATGACAAAACAATTTAGGTGAAAATCAAATGATTTTATGAATCCTTTCTAAAGCAGTTTTACTGAAATTACAAATGATCCACAAATAATACTTTGCCTTCGGTGAAGTCTAAAAAGATAGCATGTCCATATTCAACCCTGTCAGAATAAGGCAAGTAGAATAAGTGAGGAATGAGGTCCCAAGTAAGCTGTCTACAAGAAAATTTAAAAAGTCCAATTTATCCCGGGGTATATTGTCCTAGACTCTGTGTTGATATAAGGTCAAAAGGGGTGGGTAATCGGGTACCTTATAAATCAAATTAACTTAATAATACTAATTGATTAATTAATATTGAAAATCCATTGGAGGCTTCGTGAACTGAACTGTCAAGATTTAGCTGTAACAAAGAAAATGCTAGATCATCTGAAATAAATTAATCTGAATCACCAAACGTTACACTTTTAGCTATGTTGATTTCTGGTATTTGTATAAGTTCTTTCTGAATCAGTTTTAAACATTCTTCAAAAAAATTCAAATTCATTGGGGGTCAAATGTATAGGCTAATTCAAAATTGAGGTCATCAAGATTGTTAAAATATCACAGCCATCTTGATTAAGTGATTAAAATTTGTTATTTATATTAATATCTTGTAGCAATACTCAATGATACTCAATTACTCAATACTCAATTATTCCAATTTAATTCTTCTATAAGAAAGGTCTTGGAAAATTAGAAAAGCGAGTCTAGGTGAGAAGCCGGTGTAAAAGCGTTGGGTTTTATTAATTTGAGTTGGTACTATTTGACTTCACGTGTCCCTTTAATTGAAAATAACTAAAAAATAAACTACCCAAAATATATTGAATAACAAAAATATCTCTCAGCACAAAATAATTAATCACCAAAGTTTTATGAGTTTGACTAATCCTCCGCTCGGTGTTGATGCTTTGTCAAAATCTTTATTAATATTCACGTCGTTATTATCCTTGATCCTTCCAATGAGTTTCCTTTTGCTGATTCTCAAATTTCTTCTTAAAATTCTTATCTGGGGTTAATGCCGGTTTGTTCTGATTTTCACATTCCTTTTATACTCTTCCAAATCTGGATGACAAATGGTTATGGCCGAGCTAATCTCTCCCCTAACATTTAGCTCTACATCTTTGCATTGGTTGTCACCAATAATGGTTCAAACAATAGTAATAATTAATAGCCCGACTCGAGCTTCTCTATACGCATTATTTGTTCTTGTTCTTCTCTCATTAACCATAGTAACAAGATAATGAGTCCCAAAATATTTTTCTGTTTACTTTTCTCTTTGTTTACCCACTCGGAATTTCTTTCTATTCGTTAATTAATTAATTAATTAATCTATTTCGTTTTCTTGTTTTTAAACTATTATGCACCTTTTCACACTCTTCCAGGCACTTTCTGCAAACTCCATTATCGCCATGTTATTCCTCACTAGTTGTTCCATCTGTGACCAATTTTCCAGATTTCCATTCGAATATTTGAATCTTTTATCGATTTTTCACAATTCACATTTTGTACTTTTCAGCTATAAAGATACACCTTCTCAAACCGTTGTTCGTATTTTATTTCTTTGCACTATCTATTCCTTCTCTGACCAAACTTTCCCATTTCTCCTTCCTTATAAATATAATTTAATTTTAATTTTGATTATTTTATAACATCAATCAAAGTATAAAATGTTGATTTCTTGGTAGCAGCATTAATTAAAAGTTAAGCAAGTAAATGACAACTTAAGACTTTGATCACTCAGCGGGTGTCGAATGGTTAAACAAGGGATTGTATCTTCGGTTGCGTATGTAACGACATGAACGGGTAAAATGATATTATTTCTGACCCACCAATAGTAAGCCCAATGATAATAAAAATAAAACGCGGTTTACCAGAGTCTGAACTGTAATTAAATATTCTGATAAAACTTATAATATTGAACTACTATCTCAAGTTTTCGGTAGCGAACCAGCTCTGTATTTAAAAACTAAAACAAACGGAACGTTTATTATAAAAGATTTGTTTTGTAAACCTTTATCAAGAGTCCTACATTTGGGTCGCAACAATGCTTATTTTATTAGGTGAGAGAAAAGTCAAGTAAACAATGCTATTGCTCCTGTGATTAAATTACTTCCTAAAGTTTATCGGGGGGAATTATTAAAATTTGTGTGGAGATTTATACATCAAGCGCGTACAAATTCACTATCTGTGTTGGCAAGGCTATGTAAAATGGAAAAGGATAGATTATACTGGAGATGTCACAGTGAAGATAAAACAATTATTTACGCTTTATAAACTTATAAATTCATAAAACGCTTGCACTTCGGCATAATGGCAGACGCCGAAAAATAATAACTAGTTGTCTAAGAGAACCATACTTGTTCCATGGTGCCGGGTAGCAGCGAGAGAGAGTGGATTTGCTAATAGATAATAATAAAAAAGAGGCAGAATTTACTTTGTCAATTTAGTATTCCTATATTACAAATAAATATGTCAATTCCATTCGTTACCGCTAATTAGGACTTTTTCGTTGTTTTTTCAGTGTTTTTCATTAACCTTATTAGAATTTACGCATTTTGGGGAAACTCTGTTTATTGAAACAAGTAACATATCTTTTTCATGGTAACTTCGTTTGGCCATAGGATGCTCTATATTCGTGAATTGGGCATTCCTCTTTTCTTTTAACTTTACGAGTTGACGGTAATAAAATTGAAAGCACATAGTGGAATCTAATTCATATTGAAAGTTCCTGTTAGGTCCAGAATTTGCTGTTATCATGTTTTACTAACTTATTTTGCATTTTCATTTAAAGAACAGATGTAACAAATTGGACTTTTTAAATTTTCTTGTAGACAGCTTACTTGGGACCTCATTCCTCACTTATTCTACTTGCCTTATTCTGACAGGGTTGAATATGGACATGATATCTTTTTAGACTTCACCGAAGGCAAAGTATTATTTGTGGATCATTTGTAATTTCAGTAAAACTGCTTTAGAAAGGATTCATAAAATCATTTGATTTTCACCTAAATTGTTTTGTCATTGTGTAAATCAAATAAATAAAACTTCCAAAAATAAAAAAGATAAAGAGTAATATTTATATATTTACTTTAACTCTCTATTTTTCATTATTCCAATTGTGCAACCATAGGCAACCATAGACAATCATTGGGTAACCGGCGGACATCATTAATATTGATAATTGCTGTACAAATACAAAAGGAAAGCATTTAATAATCTTTTCTCATGGGATAAACTCTTTGAGACGCGGATTGCGCGATGATAACGAATTCAGCATTATTCGTCACTTGAACTTAGGTGGATTGTGCAAATTTCTTTAAATCCTAAGGGTTGATGGTAATATAATTGAAAGTGCTTAAAAAGAAATGAAGTATAATTCAATCGAAAGTTTGTAATAAGCAACCAATTTTCTTGTGTTATATTTTACAATCTACTTGCATTTTCTTTTAAAGAACATTGGCCTTTTAAGGCATTCCAATAAAGGACGCACTCGGGACCTTTGTCTCACATAATTTAAATTTTACGGTACTTTTCGGTTTTAAACCCACCTATATAGGTGCGACTCATACAAAAGAATTTACGTTAACTGTCTTATAAAAGATTTCTGAAATTAATTTAATTCTCACCTAAATTGTTTTGTAATTGTGTAAATAAAATAAATAAAACTCCCAAAGACAAAGAGTAAGAGCAATATTTATTCTATTTTTCATTATTACAACTGTGCAATAATAGTGCATAATTACGTAACCGACGGGCATCATTAATATTGCTGATAGTAAATAAAAAATACAGATGAGAAACATCTAAAAATCTTTCCTATGGGGTATAATTTTTGAGACTCACAGCTCGGAATGATAAGGAACGTTAAAGTTTTTGGCCACTTGAACGTTAGCGACTAGAGTGAATTATTCTTAATCCGATGGGTTGGCGGTAATATAATTGAAAATACCCATGAAAAGTAAGTCTTATTCAAATCGAAAGTTATTATTAAGCAACGAATTTTCTGGTGTTACATTTTTCCAACTGGTCTCCATATTTACAGATGGTACATTAGCCTATCCAAACCTTATCGTAAATACACTTCGGGCCTATACACCTAGCATATTCTACATGCCTTTTTAGGCCAGTCTTTTATATAGACTTTAATCATCATATGAAATAAATTTAGAAATTCAATTGATTCTCACATAAATTGTTTTGTCATTGTGTAAATCAAATAAATAAAACTCCCAAAAAACAAACAAAATAAGAGCAATATTTAGATATTTACTTTAACACGCTATTTTCCATTATTCCAATTGTGCAACAATAGTCAATGATTGAGTAACCGACGGGAATCATTAATATTGTTGATAAAATCATTTTTATATCAAAATCTTTTTAATCATTTTTAACCTTCATCCGTCCCTTAAATCGACTGTAAACTAAAGTCCCTCGGGTCTTTTTCGACCCAGGTAGAAATTGTTGACTTAAAAGAAACAAAATGCAAATAATTAAAATAGTTTTATTAGTAACGGTAATGTTGACTGTTTAGGAATAATAAAGAGCGATTTATCTGTTAATTATTTATTTATTACATTTATTACATACGTTATAGGAATGTGCCTTGCAAATAAATATTTTACAATATTTACATTCTAATGCATGTTTATTGTGTGATTTTGGACAAATGTGACATCTACCTCTTTTTTGACCAAGTATGCTTGTTGTTGTTACTTCTAAAGGAGATGTAGTTGTGCATTTTTGTTCTAACATAAATTGTTGGCAATTAGCCGCTCGTGGCAAATGGGTCCGTCTTGTCATTTGTTCTTTTATCAATAATTCGCCCACGGTTTCAATGAAATTTCGCCTTCGATAATTTTTAAACAGCTGTAAATAAAATAAATGCATTTGATATAGATATATCTAATATATTTGCAAAAACAGTAATTGGCCATCTATTTGTTTTTCTTCGAGTACTGTAATTGGCTATCATTTTGTTTAAGGTATCAACTCCTCCTTTCGTTGCATTTTAATCTAATATAATATTAGGTTTATTTTCAGAACCACCTGACAATTCTTTTGTTTTTTTTGTTTTTTTGTTTTTTAGGAATGTATGAAACTATGGTTGTATCCTTTGTAAATGCAAATTATGAAGTAAAAATTGCCTTGCCTTTTACTTCGAGCAATACTGGTGGAATTGACGTTATATTTTTTTGAATAGTGCCAATTATAGTATTTTTTTTTGGAAAGTAATATTTGACCTAGTTCATAAGAAGTGAAAAAGGTGTCAACTGTTACATTCCTCCCTTCAAGTTGTTGGCAAAATCTAAAACCACTCGCCTTCCTTGATTCCTTCCAGGTGCTTCACCAGCTACTTTTCCAGTGTATATCTATATCTATATTCCATATCTATCTATATTCCATACATAACTATTTTTGCTATCGCACAGCACCAAAAATTTAATCCCATAGTTAGCCGGCTTCTTTGGCATGTATTGTCGAAATGGACATTTTCCGCGGTATGGAACCAATTGCTCATCGATTGTTATATTTTCGCTCGGATTATAAAGATGTGGTAATATTACGACCCATTTATTCCACAGTTCTCGAATTGGAGCAAATTTGTCAGTATTTCTTCTAGCAGCTCGTGTACTACGATCATCAAATCGAATGACTTTTGATATAATTTTGAATTGTTTTAGTGACATAGTAGCTCTGAATATATGTCGACTCTTTGTTTCATGCCATAAATTTTCCAAAGCCTCATTATTTGATTTATATACACCAGCCAACAATAAAAGTCCAATATATGCATCCAATTTGATAATATCAATAGTTTTCCAATCCTCTTTATATATGCGATAACGAAAGTTTCAAGACGATAGCTCTAACCACTCCCGAGTCTAAAGCGGACATACATTCATTGTCTGGAACATTTTTCCTATTTTATATACAGTCGAACTCGGGTATAACGATATGCTTGAGACCAGAAAAATTGGTTTGTTGTAACCGGAGTTCGATATAATCAGGAACCAAAAAAAGTAAAAAAAACGATTTTTTAAAATTATTATTAAAAAATCAAAAATGATAAGATATGCAAGGGTTTTTATTATTGTTTTTTATTTTTTGTTCGGTCATTTTTTAATATAATTTAAAATACTAGTTTGCTTCATAGAATTCAACTTTATGTCTCTAATGTGCCCTCGAAGGACTGAGTGCTGTAAAAACAGATTCCGGTTTGCTGTTGTTCTCTGAAAATTGAGTCAAAATCTCTTAAGCTGCTTGAGCTTGTGAATACACTACAATAGGTAGTATTTCTTCGACACTTTCATCTTCATCTTCACTGTCCTCTTGTTGAAGAACAGATTGAAGGAGATTCAAGATGTCACCAGATCCTCATCAATGGAAGCAAAGTCATCCAAGTCTTCAACATGCGAAAAGTTGTTTATTCTTTTTACCTTTAACCATTGCGACAAGGGAAGATCTTCCTTCTCAGAATATTGATAGGTGGAAACTGACTCGTCATTCAAACCAAATTTATTAAAACAATGTGAGATAGTTAAAGGTTTGACACTGTTCCAAGCATCCTTTATCATGCGAATTGCATTCAGTACAGTTATTTTGTCATCTTTTGTCTTTCAGATTTTTGATTACCCTTTTGTCCATTGGCTGCAAGGTAGATCTTGCATTGGGTTACCAGTAACTTACCAATCACTTACCAATCTTCATTTTCTTGGTGATTAAATCTCTGTTCCCTTTGACAAGTAATTTTTAAAGATTTCCGATGGCAACCATTTCTTTTTGTTTGCTGTATATTCAATAGGAAGTTTTTTGACATTTTTAAAGCAGCGTGATTTTAGAGATTTCCCAATGACAACTAGCTGCTTTTGTCTGTTCCCTTTTTTAGCTCTGACTAAACTGATTTTGTCCACTTGATTGCAGCATCTGTATTTGCTAACAAAGCTTCTCCGCTTATTTTTGCATAAACAATATTGTTTCTGTTTTTAAATCGATCTAGCCATCCATTGCGGCAAGTAAAGTTTTCATGACCCAATTGTTTGGCAAACTTTTCTGCAAAATCTTTAAAATTGGGCCCTTAATTGGGTAAAAAGCATCTCTCTGCGCTTGAAACCATAAAATTAATGCACGATTAAAATCACTTTTTTCACCAGTTTTCATTTTTTTGCAGTTTGAAGCGTTAATATTGCGTTAATATGCCGATAATATTGTGTCTTTATTTCTCCAAAATGTTGAAACTGTTGATGTTGAAAGATTGTATTTTTTACAAACCTGTGAATTTTTATCTCCGTTTTCCAATTCATGAATAATTTCTACTTTATCTTGAATTAATAGAGGATCTTTCTTTTGTTTGTACCCATGTTCACAGAAGTTGATTTGAGAATATAATAAAATGGCACAATTGTTAAAAATTTTAATTTAATCCTAAGATTAAATTGTTGAGATTGAACAAAAAATATATTTTTTATGTTTAACAATAAAATTGATATATTAATTGATATTTTAATTTGAACTTTTAAATCGAAAATTAAAAAACATCTTAATTTAGAATATTTTTTTAAATAAAAAAATATGTTCGTTGTAACCGGTTTTGGTTCGTTGTAAGCAGGATTATCCTATAAAAAAATATCTTGAAATAAACCAATTTTTTTTGTTCGCTATAAACAAGAGTAACCGAGTTCGACTGTATTTACTAAAAAAAGACTTCATTTAAACAAAAAAAATAATTTAAAAATTAGGATTTATTTTTTTTACATGCAACTTTCTAATTTCAAAGGTGATTTATATTTTATTTACATTTTTTTTAAATCGATAAATGTTAACAACGAAATCGTGCAGAAAATTTGTGGTTTATCATATGAAAAATCCAATTTTTCTAATTTAAATTATTTTTTCAAGTTTATATAAGCGTGTTTATATACTTATAAAAGTAAGTAATGTGAAATTGAAAATATATTTGATCGTTCCGAAATTTTCACTTGGTTCGTTGATTCCAGGATATTTGATTCATCAATTAGAGATCGGTAAGTTAAAAAACGTTAAAGCAAAAAAAATATCATACCAAAAGTATTTCAGCTTTTTACGCCACTTGATTGATTCATTTGCACATTTTATCGATCCATTGTCAGCACTGAAATTATCGGCACGAATTTGTGTCATAAATGAATTAAACCTCCCGCCTCATCGATATATTGAAGTAAAAATATTATTGCCAAATATTGCCAAGGGTCCTATTCGAATTTTCATTTCAGCTGCTGAAATTAATAATTCTATAAATGACAGATGAAATGAAAATTCAAACTCTTCACGGTTTGGAAGATGTTCAAAAATCAAAGTATTTTACCCCAACGAGAATTTTGAAGCATCTCTACGCAAATCTTGCAATCAATTATCGGGAAACGTTGAGAATTTTCAAGAAGTATTAAATTTAGATTTTTCATTTTTAAATATTGTACACTTTTCCCTGTTGATTGCACATGTTAATGTGCACTTGCACTAAAAAATCAATACTCCAATATTTCAGTCTTCAAGTTTGATATAATGTTTTCAACAATAGTACTTGTAAACATTATTAGCATTTGTTACACTATTTTGCACTTTTAAATTAATAAATCTATTTTTTTTCATTAAATCGTATAAATTATAAGCAACAAATACAAATATTATGGGCAAAGAGTAAATTAATAGATATATTTTTATTAAATTCAATAAAAAAAATCAGTGGTGTAATTGGAAAAAAAGTTCTTATAATAATTGAATTTATGTTAATATTATTTTTATTTTTATTAAAATTTTGTATTTATATGAATTTCAGTGCTTTTTATATATTTTTGAAAACTGTAAAATTTACTAAATCTTTTGAAGCTGTTATAATTTTTTTCAGTCTCTAGATAGAAATCGTACAATATACATGATTTGAATAGTATTTTCGAACTATGATAAAGAAATATAAAGAATCTCCTCAAAAATCAAATAACAAATATGAATTGGAGTAAATATATTGAAATGTTTCGGGTTAGGATGGCCGAGTGGTCTAAGGCGCTGCGTTCAGTCGCAGTCCACTTTGTGGGCGTGGGTTCAAATCCCACTTCTGACATATTATTTTTACTGCAACATTCAATATAAATTTCCAATATATGATATCTTTATTTGAAAACAATTTGAAAATGTCGAAAATGACAGAGAAAAACAAAAAAATCAAAAACTTTATCTATTTCATCTGGTGGGTGCTTTCTAATGTGAAATATGAAAATTATGAAATTATTTCATTGCAACTACTCATCTGCTCATTTGTTTAGTCTTGAAAATTATTCTTGATCAAATAATAGTTTTTCACAGATTTCTAATGATTACATTTTTCAATTATTACAATATCGACACTCAATCAGAAATAAAAGTAAAGTCATTGTCAACAATCTTTTCCTTTATTTAAGGTTTTATATTACACTTCAACACATAAGACGTTAAAGAAGCTCTTTCAGAAAATGCCACAAAGTCTCTAGATAGAAATCGTACAATATACATGATTTGAATAGTATTTTCGAACTATGATAAAGAAATATAAAGAATCTCCTCAAAAATCAAATGACAAATATGAATTGGAGTAAATATATTGAAATGTTTCTGGTCAGGATGGCCGAGTGGTCTAAGGCGCTGCGTTAAAATATTTTCATTGAAATTACTTTCATTGCAACTACTCATCTGCTCATTTGTTTAGTCTTGAAAATTATTCTTGATCAAATAATAGTTTTTCACAGATTTCTAATGATTACATTTTCAATTATTACAATATCGACACTCAATCAGAAATAAAAGTAAAGTCATTGTCAACAATCTTTTCCTTTACACTTCAACACATAAGACGTTAAAGAAGCTCTTCAGAAAACGCCACAAAGTCTCTAGATAGAAATCGTACAATATACATGATTTGAATAGTATTTTCGAACTATGATAAAGAAATATAAAGAATCTCCTCAAAAATCAAATGACAAATATGAATTGGAGTAAATATATTGAAATGTTTCTGGTCAGGATGGCCGAGTGGTCTAAGGCGCTGCGTTCAGGTCGCAGTCCACTTTGTGGGCGTGGGTTCAATCCCACTTCTGACATATTATTTTTACTGCAACATTCAATTATAAATTTCAATATATGATATCTTTATTGAAAACAATTTGAAAATGTCGAAAATGACAGAGAAAAACAAAAAAATCAAAAAACTTTATCTATTTCATCTGGTGGGTGCTTTCTAATGTGAAATATGAAAATTATGAAATTATTTTCATTGCAACTACTCATCTGCTCATTTGTTTAGTCTTGAAAATTATTCTTGATCAAATAATAGTTTTTCACAGATTTCTAATGATTACATCTTTCAATTATTACAATATCGACACTCAATCAGAAATAAAAGTAAAGTCATTGTCAACAATCTTTTCCTTTATTTAAGGTTTATACACTTCAACACATAAGACGTTAAAGAAGCTCTTTCAGAAAACGCCACAAAGTCTCTAGATAGAAATCGTACAATATACATGATTTGAATAGTATTTTCGAACTATGATAAAGAAATATAAAGAATCTCCTCAAAAATCAAATGACAAATATGAATTGGAGTAAATATATTGAAATGTTTCTGGTCAGGATGGCCGAGTGGTCTAAGGCGCTGCGTTCAGGTCGCAGTCCACTTTGTGGGCGTGGGTTCAAATCCCACTTCTGACATATTATTTTTACTGCAACATTCAATTATAAATTTCAAATATATGATATCTTTATTTGAAAACAATTTGAAAATGTCGAAAATGACAGAGAAAAACAAAAAAATCAAAAACCTTTATCTATTTCATCTGGTGGGTGCTTTCTAATGTGAAATATGAAAATTATGAAATTATTTTCATTGCAACTACTCATCTGCTCATTTGTTTAGTCTTGAAAATTATTCTTGATCAAATAATAGTTTTTCACAGATTTCTAATGATTACATCTTTGAATTATTACAATATCGACACTCAATCAGAAATAAAAGTAAAGTCATTGTCAACAATCTTTTCCTTTATTTAAGGTTTTATATTACACTTCAACAAAGTCTCTAGATAGAAATCGTACAATATACATGATTTGAATAGTATTTTCGAACTATGATAAAGAAATATAAAGAATCTCCTCAAAAATCAAATGACAAATATGAATTGGAGTAAATATATTGAAATGTTTCTGGTCAGGATGGCCGAGTGGTCTAAGGCGCTGCGTTCAGGTCGCAGTCCACTTTGTGGGCGTGGGTTCAAATCCCACTTCTGACATATTATTTTTACTGCAACATTCAATTATAAATTTCCAATATATGATATCTTTATTTGAAAACAATTTGAAAATGTCGAAAATGACAGAGAAAAACAAAAAAATCAAAAACCTTTATCTATTTCATCTGGTGGGTGCTTTCTAATGTGAAATATGAAAATTATGAAATTATTTTCATTGCAACTACTCATCTGCTCATTTGTTTAGTCTTGAAAATTATTCTTGATCAAATAATAGTTTTTCACAGATTTCTAATGATTACATTTTTCAATTATTACAATATCGACACTCAATCAGAAATAAAAGTAAAGTCATTGTCAACAATCTTTTCCTTTACACTTCAACACATAAGACGTTAAAGAAGCTCTTTCAGAAAACGCCACAAAGTCTCTAGATAGAAATCGTACAATATACATGATTTGAATAGTATTTTCGAACTATGATAAAGAAATATAAAGAATCTCCTCAAAAATCAAATGACAAATATGAATTGGAGTAAATATATTGAAATGTTTCTGGTCAGGATGGCCGAGTGGTCTAAGGCGCTGCGTTCAGGTCGCAGTCCACTTTGTGGGCGTGGGTTAAATCCCACTTCTGACATATTATTTTTACTGCAACATTCAATTATAAATTTCAAATATATGATATCTTTATTTGAAAACAATTTGAAAATGTCGAAAATGACAGAGAAAAACAAAAAAATCAAAACCTTTATCTATTTCATCTGGTGGGTGCTTTCTAATGTGAAATATGAAAATTATGAAATTATTTTCATTGCAACTACTCATCTGCTCATTTGTTTAGTCTTGAAAATTATTCTTGATCAAATAATAGTTTTTCACAGATTTCTAATGATTACATCTTTGAATTATTACAATATCGACACTCAATCAGAAATAAAAGTAAAGTCATTGTCAACAATCTTTTCCTTTATTTAAGGTTTTAATATTACACTTCAACAAAGTCTCTAGATAGAAATCGTACAATATACATGATTTGAATAGTATTTTCGAACTATGATAAAGAAATATAAAGAATCTCCTCAAAAATCAAATGACAAATATGAATTGGAGTAAATATATTGAAATGTTTCTGGTCAGGATGGCCGAGTGGTCTAAGGCGCTGCGTTCAGGTCGCAGTCCACTTTGTGGGCGTGGGTTCAAATCCCACTTCTGACATATTATTTTTACTGCAACATTCAATTATAAATTTCCAATATATGATATCTTTATTGAAAACAATTTGAAAATGTCGAAAATGACAGAGAAAAACAAAAAAATCAAAAACCTTTATCTATTTCATCTGGTGGGTGCTTTCTAATGTGAAATATGAAAATTATGAAATTATTTTCATTGCAACTACTCATCTGCTCATTTGTTTAGTCTTGAAAATTATTCTTGATCAAATAATAGTTTTTCACAGATTTCTAATGATTACATCTTTGCAATTATTACAATATCGACACTCAATCAGAAATAAAAGTAAAGTCATTGTCAACAATCTTTTCCTTTACACTTTAACACATAAGACGTTAAAGAAGCTCTTTCAGAAAACGCCACAAAGTCTCTAGATAGAAATCGTACAATATACATGATTTGAATAGTATTTTCGAACTATGATAAGAAATATAAAGAATCTCCTCAAAAATCAAATGACAAATATGAATTGGAGTAAATATATTGAAATGTTTCTGGTCAGGATGGCCGAGTGGTCTAAGGCGCTGCGTTCAGGTCGCAGTCTACTTTGTGGGCGTGGGTTCAAATCCCACTTCTGACATATTATTTTTACTGCAACATTCAATTATAAATTTCAAATATATGATATCTTTATTTGAAAACAATTTGAAAATGTCGAAAATGACAGAGAAAAACAAAAAAATCAAAAACCTTTATCTATTTCATCTGGTGGGTGCTTTCTAATGTGAAATATGAAAATTATGAAATTATTTTCATTGCAACTACTCATCTGCTCATTTGTTTAGTCTTGAAAATTATTCTTGATCAAATAATAGTTTTTCACAGATTTCTAATGATTACATCTTTGAATTATTACAATATCGACACTCAATCAGAAATAAAAGTAAAGTCATTGTCAACAATCTTTTCCTTTACACTTCAACACATAAGACGTTAAAGAAGCTCTTTCAGAAAACGCCACAAAGTCTCTAGATAGAAATCGTACAATATACATGATTTGAATAGTATTTTCGAACTATGATAAAGAAATATAAAGAATCTCCTCAAAAATCAAATGACAAATATGAATTGGAGTAAATATATTGAAATGTTTCTGGTCAGGATGGCCGAGTGGTCTAAGGCGCTGCGTTCAGGTCGCAGTCCACTTTGTGGGCGTGGGTTCAAATCCCACTTCTGACATATTATTTTTACTGCAACATTCAATTATAAATTTCGAATATATGATATCTTTATTTGAAAACAATTTGAAAATGTCGAAAATGACAGAGAAAAAACAAAAAAATCAAAAAACCTTTATCTATTTCATCTGGTGGGTGCTTTCTAATGTGAAATATGAAAATTATGAAATTATTTTCATTGCAACTACTCATCTGCTCATTTGTTTAGTCTTGAAAATTATTCTTGATCAAATAATAGTTTTTCACAGATTTCTAATGATTACATCTTTGAATTATTACAATATCGACACTCAATCAGAAATAAAAGTAAAGTCATTGTCAACAATCTTTTCCTTTATTTAAGGTTTTATATTACACTTCAACAAAGTCTCTAGATAGAAATCGTACAATATACATGATTTGAATAGTATTTTCGAACTATGATAAAGAAATATAAAGAATCTCCTCAAAAATCAAATGACAAATATGAATTGGAGTAAATATATTGAAATGTTTCTGGTCAGGATGGCCGAGTGGTCTAAGGCGCTGCGTTCAGGTCGCAGTCCACTTTGTGGGCGTGGGTTCAAATCCCACTTCTGACATATTATTTTTACTGCAACATTCAATTATAAATTTCCAATATATGATATCTTTATTTGAAAACAATTTTGAAAATGTCGAAAATGACAGAGAAAAACAAAAAAAATCAAAAACCTTATCTATTTCATCTGGTGGGTGCTTTCTAATGTGAAATATGAAATTATGAAATTATTTTCATTGCAACTACTCATCTGCTCATTTGTTTAGTCTTGAAAATTATTCTTGATCAAATAATAGTTTTTCACAGATTTCTAATGATTACATTTTTCAATTATTACAATATCGACACTCAATCAGAAATAAAAGTAAAGTCATTGTCAACAATCTTTTCCTTTACACTTCAACACATAAGACGTTAAAGAAGCTCTTTCAGAAAACGCCACAAAGTCTCTAGATAGAAATCGTACAATATACATGATTTGAATAGTATTTTCGAACTATGATAAAGAAATATAAAGAATCTCCTCAAAAATCAAATGACAAATATGAATTGGAGTAAATATATTGAAATGTTTCTGGTCAGGATGGCCGAGTGGTCTAAGGCGCTGCGTTCAGGTCGCAGTCCACTTTGTGGGCGTGGGTTCAAATCCCACTTCTGACATATTATTTTTACTGCAACATTCAATTATAAATTTCAAATATATGATATCTTTATTTGAAAACAATTTGAAAATGTCGAAAATGACAGAGAAAAACAAAAAAATCAAAAACCTTTATCTATTTCATCTGGTGGGTGCTTTCTAATGTGAAATATGAAAATTATGAAATTATTTTCATTGCAACTACTCATCTGCTCATTTGTTTAGTCTTGAAAATTATTCTTGATCAAATAATAGTTTTTCACAGATTTCTAATGATTACATCTTTCAATTATTACAATATCGACACTCAATCAGAAATAAAAGTAAAGTCATTGTCAACAATCTTTTCCTTTACACTTCAACACATAAGACGTTTAAAGAAGCTCTTTCAGAAACGCCACAAAGTCTCTAGATAGAAATCGTACAATATACATGATTTGAATAGTATTTTCGAACTATGATAAAGAAATATAAAGAATCTCCTCAAAAATCAAATGACAAATATGAATTGGAGTAAATATATTGAAATGTTTCTGGTCAGGATGGCCGAGTGGTCTAAGGCGCTGCGTTCAGGTCGCAGTCCACTTTGTGGGCGTGGGTTCAAATCCCACTTCTGACATATTATTTTTACTGCAACATTCAATTATAAATTTCAATATATGATATCTTTATTTGAAAACAATTTGAAAATGTCGAAAATGACAGAGAAAAAACAAAAAAATCAAAAACCTTTATCTATTTCATCTGGTGGGTGCTTTCTAATGTGAAATATGAAAATTATGAAATTATTTTCATTGCAACTACTCATCTGCTCATTTGTTTAGTCTTGAAAATTATTCTTGATCAAATAATAGTTTTTCACAGATTTCTAATGATTACATCTTTTCAATTATTACAATATCGACACTCAATCAGAAATAAAAGTAAAGTCATTGTCAACCAATCTTTTCCTTTACACTTAACACATAAGACGTTAAAGAAGCTCTTTCAGAAAACGCCACAAAGTCTCTAGATAGAAATCGTACAATATACATGATTTGAATAGTATTTTCGAACTATGATAAAGAAATATAAAGAATCTCCTCAAAATCAAATGACAAATATGAATTGGAGTAAATATATTGAAATGTTTCTGGTCAGGATGGCCGAGTGGTCTAAGGCGCTGCGTTCAGGTCGCAGTCCACTTTGTGGGCGTGGGTTCAAATCCCACTTCTGACATATTATTTTTACTGCAACATTCAATTATAAATTTCAAATATATGATATCTTTATTTGAAAACAATTTGAAAATGTCGAAAATGACAGAGAAAAACAAAAAATCAAAAACCTTTATCTATTTCATCTGGTGGGTGCTTTCTAATGTGAAATATGAAAATTATGAAATTATTTTCATTGCAACTACTCATCTGCTCATTTGTTTAGTCTTGAAAATTATTCTTGATCAAATAATAGTTTTTCACAGATTTCTAATGATTACATCTTTGCAATTATTACAATATCGACACTCAATCAGAAATAAAAGTAAAGTCATTGTCAACAATCTTTTCCTTTAACTTCAACACATAAGACGTTTAAGAAGCTCTTCAGAAAACGCCACAAAGTCTCTAGATAGAAATCGTACAATATACATGATTTGAATAGTATTTTCGAACTATGATAAAGAACATATAAAGAATCTCCTCAAAAATCAAATGACAAATATGAATTGGAGTAAATATATTGAAATGTTTCTGGTCAGGATGGCCGAGTGGTCTAAGGCGCTGCGTTCAGGTCCGCAGTCCACTTTGTGGGCGTGGGTTCAAATCCCACTTCTGACATATTATTTTTACTGCAACATTCAATTATAAATTTCCAATATATGATATCTTTATTTGAAAACAATTTGAAAATGTCGAAAATGACAGAGAAAAACAAAAAAATCAAAACCTTTATCTATTTCATCTGGTGGGGTGCTTTCTAATGTGAAATATGAAAATTATGAAATTATTTCATTGCAACTACTCATCTGCTCATTTGTTTAGTCTTGAAAATTATTCTTGATCAAATAATAGTTTTTCACAGATTTCTAATGATTACATTTTTCAATTATTACAATATCGACACTCAATCAGAAATAAAAGTAAAGTCATTGTCAACAATCTTTTCCTTTACACTTCAACACATAAGACGTTAAGAAGCTCTTTCAGAAAACGCCACAAAGTCTCTAGATAGAAATCGTACAATATACATGATTTGAATAGTATTTTCGAACTATGATAAAGAAATATAAAGAATCTCCTCAAAATCAAATGACAAATATGAATTGGAGTAAATATATTGAAATGTTTCTGGTCAGGATGGCCGAGTGGTCTAAGCGCTGCGTTCAGGTCGCAGTCCACTTTGTGGGCGTGGGTTAAATCCCACTTCTGCCATATTATTTTTACTGCAACATTCAATTATAAAATTTCAAATATATGATATCTTTATTTGAAAACAATTTGAAAATGTCGAAAATGACAGAGAAAACAAAAAAAATCAAAAACCTTTATCTATTTCATCTGGTGGGTGCTTTCTAATGTGAAATATGAAAATTATGAAATTATTTTCATTGCAACTACTCATCTGCTCATTTGTTTAGTCTTGAAAATTATTCTTGATCAAATAATAGTTTTTCACAGATTTCTAATGATTACATCTTGAATTATTACAATATCGACACTCAATCAGAAATAAAAGTAAAGTCATTGTCAACAATCTTTTCCTTTACTTAAGGTTTTATATTACACTTCAACAAAGTCTCTAGATAGAAATCGTACAATATACATGATTTGAATAGTATTTTCGAACTATGATAAAGAAATATAAAGAATCTCCTCAAAAATCAAATGACAAATATGAATTGGAGTAAATATATTGAAATGTTTCTGGTCAGGATGGCCGAGTGGTCTAAGGCGCTGCGTTCAGGTCGCAGTCCACTTTGTGGGCGTGGGTTCAAATCCCACTTCTGACATATTATTTTACTGCAACATTCAATTATAAATTTCCAATATATGATATCTTTATTTGAAAACAATTTGAAAATGTCGAAAATGACAGAGAAAAACAAAAAATCAAAAACCTTTATCTATTTCATCTGGTGGGTGCTTTCTAATGTGAAATATGAAAATTATGAAATTATTTTCATTGCAACTACTCATCTGCTCATTTGTTTAGTCTTGAAAATTATTCTTGATCAAATAATAGTTTTCACAGATTTCTAATGATTACATCTTTCGAATTATTACAATATCGACACTCAATCAGAAATAAAAAGTAAAGTCATTGTCAACAATCTTTTCCTTTACACTTTAACACATAAGACGTTAAAGAAGCTCTTTCAGAAACGCCACAAAGTCTCTAGATAGAAATCGTACAATATACATGATTTGAATAGTATTTTCGAACTATGATAAAGAAATATAAAGAATCTCCTCAAAAATCAAATGACAAATATGAATTGGAGTAAATATATTGAAATGTTTCTGGTCAGGATGGCCGAGTGGTCTAAGGCGCTGCGTTCAGGTCGCAGTCCACTTTGTGGGCGTGGGTTCAAATCCCACTTCTGACATATTATTTTTACTGCAACATTCAATTATAAATTTCAAATATATGATATCTTTATTTGAAAACAATTTGAAAATGTCGAAAATGACAGAGAAAAACAAAAAAATCAAAACCTTTATCTATTTCATCTGGTGGGTGCTTTCTAATGTGAAATATGAAAATTATGAAATTATTTTCATTGCAACTACTCATCTGCTCATTTGTTTAGTCTTGAAATTATTCTTGATCAAATAATAGTTTTTCACAGATTTCTAATGATTACATTTTTCAATTATTACAATATCGACACTCAATCAGAAATAAAAGTAAAGTCATTGTCAACAATCTTTTCCTTTACACTTCAACACATAAGACGTTAAAGAAGCTCTTTCAGAAAACGCCACAAAGTCTCTAGATAGAAATCGTACAATATACATGATTTGAATAGTATTTTCGAACTATGATAAAGAAATATAAAGAATCTCCTCAAAAATCAAATGACAAATATGAATTGGAGTAAATATATTGAAATGTTTCTGGTCAGGATGGCCGAGTGGTCTAAGGCGCTGCGTTCAGGTCGCAGTCCACTTTGTGGGCGTGGGTTCAAATCCCACTTCTGACATATTATTTTTACTGCAACATTCAATTATAAATTTCCAATATATGATATCTTTATTTGAAAACAATTTGAAAATGTCGAAAATGACAGAGAAAACAAAAAAAATCAAAAACCTTTATCTATTTCATCTGGTGGGTGCTTCTAATGTGAAATATGAAAATTATGAAATTATTTTCATTGCAACTACTCATCTGCTCATTTGTTTAGTCTTGAAAATTATTCTTGATCAAATAATAGTTTTTCACAGATTTCTAATGATTACATTTTCAATTATTACAATATCGACACTCAATCAGAAATAAAAGTAAAGTCATTGTCAACAATCTTTTCCTTTACACTTCAACACATAAGACGTTTAAAGAAGCTCCTTTCAGAAAACGCCACAAGTCTCTAGATAGAAATCGTACAATATACATGATTTGAATAGTATTTTCGAACTATGATAAAGAAATATAAAGAATCTCCTCAAAAATCAAATGACAAATATGAATTGGAGTAAATATATTGAAATGTTTCTGGTCAGGATGGCCGAGTGGTCTAAGGCGCTGCGTTCAAGGTCGCAGTCCACTTTGTGGGCGTGGGTTCAAATCCCACTTCTGACATATTATTTTTACTGCAACATTCAATTATATAATTTCCAATATATGATATCTTTATTTGAAAACAATTTGAAATGTCGAAAATGACAGAGAAAAACAAAAAATCAAAACCTTTATCTATTTCATCTGGTGGGTGCTTTCTAATGTGAAATATGAAAATTATGAAATTATTTTCATTGCAACTACTCATCTGCTCATTTGTTTAGTCTTGAAAATTATTCTTGATCAAATAATAGTTTTTTACAGATTTCTAATGATTACATTTTTCAATTATTACAATATCGACACTCAATCAGAAATAAAAGTAAAGTCATTGTCAACAATCTTTTCCTTTACACTTCAACACATAAGACGTTTAAGAAGCTCTTTCAGAAAACGCCACAAAGTCTCTAGATAGAAATCGTACAATATACATGATTGAATAGTATTTTCGAACTATGATAAAGAAATATAAAGAATCTCCTCAAAAATCAAATGACAAATATGAATTGGAGTAAATATATTGAAATATTTCTGGTCAGGATGGCCGAGTGGTCTAAGGCGCTGCGTTCAGGTCGCAGTCCACTTTGTGGGCGTGGGTTCAAATCCCACTTCTGACATATTATTTTTACTGCAACATTCAATTATAAATTTCCAATATATGATATCTTTATTTGAAAACAATTTGAAAATGTCGAAAATGACAGAGAAAAACAAAAAATCAAAAACCTTTATCTATTCATCTGGTGGGTGCTTTCTAATGTGAAATATGAAAATTATGAAATTATTTTCATTGCAACTACTCATCTGCTCATTTGTTTAGTCTTGAAAATTATTCTTGATCAAATAATAGTTTTTTCACAGATTTCTAATGATTACATTTTTCAATTATTACAATATCGACACTCAATCAGAAATAAAAGTAAAGTCATTGTCAACAATCTTTTCCTTTACACTTCAAACACATAAGACGTTTAAAGAAGCTCTTTCAGAAAACGCCACAAAGTCTCTAGATAGAAATCGTACAATATACATGATTTGAATAGTATTTTCGAACTATGATAAAGAAATATAAAGAATCTCCTCAAAAATCAAATGACAAATATGAATTGGAGTAAATATATTGAAATGTTTCTGGTCAGGATGGCCGAGTGGTCTAAGGCGCGGTTCAAATCGCCAGTCCACTTTGTGGGCGTGGGTTCAAATCACACTTCTGACATATTATTTTACTGCAACATTCAATTATAAATTTCCGAATATATGATATCTTTATTTGAAAACAATTTGAAAATGTCCGAAATGACAGAGAAAAACAAAAAAATCAAAAACCTTATATCTATTTCATCTGGTGGGTGCTTTCTAATGTGAAATATGAAAATTATGAAATTATTTTCATTTGCAACTACTCATCTGCTCATTTGTTTAGTCTTGAAAATTATTCTTGATCAAATAATAGTTTTTTCACAGATTTCTAATGATTACATCTTTCAATTATTACAATATCGACACTCAATCAGAAATAAAAGTAAAGTCATTGTCAACAATCTTTTCCTTTACACTTCAACACATAAGACGTTAAAGAAGCTCTTCAGAAAACGCCACAAAGTCTCTAGATAGAAATCGTACAATATACATGATTTGAATAGTATTTTCGAACTATGATAAAGAAATATAAAGAATCTCCTCAAAAATCAAATGACAAATATGAATTGGAGTAAATATATTGAAATGTTTCTGGTCAGGATGGCCGAGTGGTCTAAGGCGCTGCGTTCAGGTCGCAGTCCACTTTGTGGGCGTGGGTTCAAATACCACTTCTGACATATTATTTTTACTGCAACATTCAATTATAAATTTCGAATATATGATATCTTTATTTGAAAACAATTTGAAAATGTCGAAAATGACAGAGAAAAACAAAAAAATCAAAAAACTTTATCTATTTCATCTGGTGGGTGCTTTCTAATGTGAAATATGAAAATTATGAAATTATTTTCATTGCAACTACTCATCTGCTCATTTGTTTAGTCTTGAAAATTATTCTTGATCAAATAATAGTTTTTCACAGATTTCTAATGATTACATCTTTCAATTATTACAATATCGACACTCAATCAGAAATAAAAGTAAAGTCATTGTCAACAATCTTTTCCTTTATTTAAGGTTTTATATTACACTTCAACACATAAGACGTTAAAGAAGCTCTTTCAGAAAACGCCACAAAGTCTCTAGATAGAAATCGTACAATATACATGATTTGAATAGTATTTTCGAACTATGATAAAGAAATATAAAGAATCTCCTCAAAAATCAAATGACAAATATGAATTGGAGTAAATATATTGAAATGTTTCTGGTCAGGATGGCCGAGTGGTCTAAGGCGCTGCGTTCAGGTCGCAGTCCACTTTGTGGGCGTGGGTTCAAATCCCACTTCTGACATATTATTTTTACTGCAACATTCAATTATAAATTTCGAATATATGATATCTTTATTTGAAAACAATTTGAAAATGTCGAAAATGACAGAGAAAAACAAAAAAATCAAAAAACTTTATCTATTTCATCTGGTGGGTGCTTTCTAATGTGAAATATGAAAATTATGAAATTATTTTCATTGCAACTACTCATCTGCTCATTTGTTTAGTCTTGAAAATTATTCTTGATCAAATAATAGTTTTTCACAGATTTCTAATGATTACATCTTTCAATTATTACAATATCGACACTCAATCAGAAATAAAAGTAAAGTCATTGTCAACAATCTTTTCCTTTATTTAAGGTTTTATATTACACTTCAACACATAAGACGTTAAAGAAGCTCTTTCAGAAAACGCCACAAAGTCTCTAGATAGAAATCGTACAATATACATGATTTGAATAGTATTTTCGAACTATGATAAAGAAATATAAGAATCTCCTCAAAAATCAATGACAAATATGAATTGGAGTAAAGTATATTGAAATGTTTCTGGTCAGGATGGCCGAGTGGTCTAAGGCGCTGCGTTCAGGTTCGCAGTCCACTTTGTGGGCGTGGGTTCAAATCCCACTTCTGACATATTATTTTTACTGCAACATTCAATTATAATTTCAATATATGATATCTTTATTTGAAAACAATTTGAAAATGTCGAAAATGACAGAGAAAACAAAAAAATCAAAAACCTTTATCTATTTCATCTGGTGGGTGCTTTCTAAGTGAAATATGAAAATTATGAATTATTTTCATTGCAACTACTCATCTGCTCATTTGTTTAGTCTTGAAAATTATTCTTGATCAAATAATTGTTTTTCACAGGATTTCTAATGATTACATCTTTCAACTATTACAATATCGAACACTCAATCAGAAATAAAAGTAAAGTCATTGTCAACATATTTTCCTTATTTAAGGGTTATATTACACTTCAACACATAAGACGTTAAAGAAGCTCTTTCAGATCAACGCCACAAAGTCCTCTAGATAGAAATCGTACAATATACATGATTTGAATAGTATTTTCGAACTATGATAAAAGAAATATAAAGAATCTCCTCAAAAATCAAATGACAAATATGAATTGGAGTAAATATATTGAAATGTTTCTGGTCCAGGATGGCCGAGTGGTCTAAGGCGCTGCGTTCAGGTCGCAGTCCACTTTGTGGGCGTGGGTTCAAATCCCACTTCTGACATATTATTTTTACTGTCAACATTCAATTATAAATTTCCAATATATGATATCTTTATTTGAAAACAATTTGAAAATGTCGAAAATGACAGAGAAAAACAAAAAAAATCAAAACCTTTATCTATTCATCTGGTGGGTGCTTTCTAATGTGAAATATGAAAATTATGAAATTATTTTCATTGCAAACTACTCATCTGCTCATTTGTTTGTCTTGAAAATTATTCTTTGATCAAATAATAGTTTTTCACAGATTTCTAATGATTACATCTAATCAATTATTACAATATCGACACTCAATCAGAAATAAAAGTAAGTCATTTGTCACAATCTTTCCTTTACACTTCAACACATAAGACGTTAAAGAAGCATCTTTCAGAAAACGCCACAAGTCTCTAGATAGAAATCGTACAATATACATGATTTGAATAGTATTTTCGAACTATGATAAAGAAATATAAAGAATCTCCTCAAAATCAAATGACAAATATGAATTGGAGTAAATATATTGAAATGTTTCTGGTCAGGATGGCCGAGTGGTCTAAGGCGCTGCGTTAGGTCGCAGTCTACTTTGTGGGCGTGGGTTCAAATCCCACTTCTGACATATTATTTTTACTGCAACATTCAATTATACAATTCCAATATATGATATCTTTATTTGAAAACAATTTGAAAATGTCGAAAATGACAGAGAAAAACAAAAAAAATCAAAAACCTTTATCTATTTCATCTGGTGGGTGCTTTCTAATGTGAAATATGAAATTATGAAATTATTTTCATTGGCAACTACTCATCTGCTCATTTGTTTAGTCTTGAAAATTATTCTTGATCAAATAATAGTTTTTTACAGATTTCTAATGATTACATTTTCAATTATTACAATATCGACACTCAATCAGAAATAAAAGGTAAAGTCATTGTCAACAATCTTTTCCTTTAATATTACACTTCAACACATAAGACGTTAAAGAAGCTCTTTCAGAAAACGCCACAAAGTCTCTAGATAGAAATCGTACAATATACATGATTTGAATAGTATTTTCGAACTATGATAAAGAAATATAAAGAATCTCCTCAAAAATCAAATGACAAATATGAATTGGAGTAAATATATTGAAATGTTTCTGGTCAGGATGGCCGAGTGGTCTAAGGCGCTGCGTTCAGGTCGCAGTCCACTTTGTGGGCGTGGGTTCAAATCCCACTTCTGACATATTATTTTTACTGCAACATTCAATTATAAATTTCGAATATATGATATCTTTATTTGAAAACAATTTGAAAATGTCGAAAATGACAGAGAAAAACAAAAAAATCAAAAAACTTTATCTATTTCATCTGGTGGGTGCTTTCTAATGTGAAATATGAAAATTATGAAATTATTTTCATTGCAACTACTCATCTGCTCATTTGTTTAGTCTTGAAAATTATTCTTGATCAAATAATAGTTTTTCACAGATTTCTAATGATTACATCTTTCAATTATTACAATATCGACACTCAATCAGAAATAAAAGTAAAGTCATTGTCAACAATCTTTTCCTTTATTTAAGGTTTTATATTACACTTCAACACATAAGACGTTAAAGAAGCTCTTTCAGAAAACGCCACAAAGTCTCTAGATAGAAATCGTACAATATACATGATTTGAATAGTATTTTCGAACTATGATAAAGAAATATAAAGAATCTCCTCAAAAATCAAATGACAAATATGAATTGGAGTAAATATATTGAAATGTTTCTGGTCAGGATGGCCGAGTGGTCTAAGGCGCTGCGTTCAGGTCGCAGTCCACTTTGTGGGCGTGGGTTCAAATCCCACTTCTGACATATTATTTTTACTGCAACATTCAATTATAAATTTCGAATATATGATATCTTTATTTGAAAACAATTTGAAAATGTCGAAAATGACAGAGAAAAACAAAAAAATCAAAAAACTTTATCTATTTCATCTGGTGGGTGCTTTCTAATGTGAAATATGAAAATTATGAAATTATTTTCATTGCAACTACTCATCTGCTCATTTGTTTAGTCTTGAAAATTATTCTTGATCAAATAATAGTTTTTCACAGATTTCTAATGATTACATCTTTCAATTATTACAATATCGACACTCAATCAGAAATAAAAGTAAAGTCATTGTCAACAATCTTTTCCTTTATTTAAGGTTTTATATTACACTTCAACACATAAGACGTTAAAGAAGCTCTTTCAGAAAACGCCACAAAGTCTCTAGATAGAAATCGTACAATATACATGATTTGAATAGTATTTTCGAACTATGATAAAGAAATATAAAGAATCTCCTCAAAAATCAAATGACAAATATGAATTGGAGTAAATATATTGAAATGTTTCTGGTCAGGATGGCCGAGTGGTCTAAGGCGCTGCGTTCAGGTCGCAGTCCACTTTGTGGGCGTGGGTTCAAATCCCACTTCTGACATATTATTTTTACTGCAACATTCAATTATAAATTTCGAATATATGATATCTTTATTTGAAAACAATTTGAAAATGTCGAAAATGACAGAGAAAAACAAAAAAATCAAAAAACTTTATCTATTTCATCTGGTGGGTGCTTTCTAATGTGAAATATGAAAATTATGAAATTATTTTCATTGCAACTACTCATCTGCTCATTTGTTTAGTCTTGAAAATTATTCTTGATCAAATAATAGTTTTTCACAGATTTCTAATGATTACATCTTTCAATTATTACAATATCGACACTCAATCAGAAATAAAAGTAAAGTCATTGTCAACAATCTTTTCCTTTATTTAAGGTTTTATATTACACTTCAACACATAAGACGTTAAAGAAGCTCTTTCAGAAAACGCCACAAAGTCTCTAGATAGAAATCGTACAATATACATGATTTGAATAGTATTTTCGAACTATGATAAAGAAATATAAAGAATCTCCTCAAAAATCAAATGACAAATATGAATTGGAGTAAATATATTGAAATGTTTCTGGTCAGGATGGCCGAGTGGTCTAAGGCGCTGCGTTCAGGTCGCAGTCCACTTTGTGGGCGTGGGTTCAAATCCCACTTCTGACATATTATTTTTACTGCAACATTCAATTATAAATTTCGAATATATGATATCTTTATTTGAAAACAATTTGAAAATGTCGAAAATGACAGAGAAAAACAAAAAAATCAAAAAACTTTATCTATTTCATCTGGTGGGTGCTTTCTAATGTGAAATATGAAAATTATGAAATTATTTTCATTGCAACTACTCATCTGCTCATTTGTTTAGTCTTGAAAATTATTCTTGATCAAATAATAGTTTTTCACAGATTTCTAATGATTACATCTTTCAATTATTACAATATCGACACTCAATCAGAAATAAAAGTAAAGTCATTGTCAACAATCTTTTCCTTTATTTAAGGTTTTATATTACACTTCAACACATAAGACGTTAAAGAAGCTCTTTCAGAAAACGCCACAAAGTCTCTAGATAGAAATCGTACAATATACATGATTTGAATAGTATTTTCGAACTATGATAAAGAAATATAAAGAATCTCCTCAAAAATCAAATGACAAATATGAATTGGAGTAAATATATTGAAATGTTTCTGGTCAGGATGGCCGAGTGGTCTAAGGCGCTGCGTTCAGGTCGCAGTCCACTTTGTGGGCGTGGGTTCAAATCCCACTTCTGACATATTATTTTTACTGCAACATTCAATTATAAATTTCGAATATATGATATCTTTATTTGAAAACAATTTGAAAATGTCGAAAATGACAGAGAAAAACAAAAAAATCAAAAAACTTTATCTATTTCATCTGGTGGGTGCTTTCTAATGTGAAATATGAAAATTATGAAATTATTTTCATTGCAACTACTCATCTGCTCATTTGTTTAGTCTTGAAAATTATTCTTGATCAAATAATAGTTTTTCACAGATTTCTAATGATTACATCTTTCAATTATTACAATATCGACACTCAATCAGAAATAAAAGTAAAGTCATTGTCAACAATCTTTTCCTTTATTTAAGGTTTTATATTACACTTCAACACATAAGACGTTAAAGAAGCTCTTTCAGAAAACGCCACAAAGTCTCTAGATAGAAATCGTACAATATACATGATTTGAATAGTATTTTCGAACTATGATAAAGAAATATAAAGAATCTCCTCAAAAATCAAATGACAAATATGAATTGGAGTAAATATATTGAAATGTTTCTGGTCAGGATGGCCGAGTGGTCTAAGGCGCTGCGTTCAGGTCGCAGTCCACTTTGTGGGCGTGGGTTCAAATCCCACTTCTGACATATTATTTTTACTGCAACATTCAATTATAAATTTCGAATATATGATATCTTTATTTGAAAACAATTTGAAAATGTCGAAAATGACAGAGAAAAACAAAAAAATCAAAAAACTTTATCTATTTCATCTGGTGGGTGCTTTCTAATGTGAAATATGAAAATTATGAAATTATTTTCATTGCAACTACTCATCTGCTCATTTGTTTAGTCTTGAAAATTATTCTTGATCAAATAATAGTTTTTCACAGATTTCTAATGATTACATCTTTCAATTATTACAATATCGACACTCAATCAGAAATAAAAGTAAAGTCATTGTCAACAATCTTTTCCTTTATTTAAGGTTTTATATTACACTTCAACACATAAGACGTTAAAGAAGCTCTTTCAGAAAACGCCACAAAGTCTCTAGATAGAAATCGTACAATATACATGATTTGAATAGTATTTTCGAACTATGATAAAGAAATATAAAGAATCTCCTCAAAAATCAAATGACAAATATGAATTGGAGTAAATATATTGAAATGTTTCTGGTCAGGATGGCCGAGTGGTCTAAGGCGCTGCGTTCAGGTCGCAGTCCACTTTGTGGGCGTGGGTTCAAATCCCACTTCTGACATATTATTTTTACTGCAACATTCAATTATAAATTTCGAATATATGATATCTTTATTTGAAAACAATTTGAAAATGTCGAAAATGACAGAGAAAAACAAAAAAATCAAAAAACTTTATCTATTTCATCTGGTGGGTGCTTTCTAATGTGAAATATGAAAATTATGAAATTATTTTCATTGCAACTACTCATCTGCTCATTTGTTTAGTCTTGAAAATTATTCTTGATCAAATAATAGTTTTTCACAGATTTCTAATGATTACATCTTTCAATTATTACAATATCGACACTCAATCAGAAATAAAAGTAAAGTCATTGTCAACAATCTTTTCCTTTATTTAAGGTTTTATATTACACTTCAACACATAAGACGTTAAAGAAGCTCTTTCAGAAAACGCCACAAAGTCTCTAGATAGAAATCGTACAATATACATGATTTGAATAGTATTTTCGAACTATGATAAAGAAATATAAAGAATCTCCTCAAAAATCAAATGACAAATATGAATTGGAGTAAATATATTGAAATGTTTCTGGTCAGGATGGCCGAGTGGTCTAAGGCGCTGCGTTCAGGTCGCAGTCCACTTTGTGGGCGTGGGTTCAAATCCCACTTCTGACATATTATTTTTACTGCAACATTCAATTATAAATTTCGAATATATGATATCTTTATTTGAAAACAATTTGAAAATGTCGAAAATGACAGAGAAAAACAAAAAAATCAAAAAACTTTATCTATTTCATCTGGTGGGTGCTTTCTAATGTGAAATATGAAAATTATGAAATTATTTTCATTGCAACTACTCATCTGCTCATTTGTTTAGTCTTGAAAATTATTCTTGATCAAATAATAGTTTTTCACAGATTTCTAATGATTACATCTTTCAATTATTACAATATCGACACTCAATCAGAAATAAAAGTAAAGTCATTGTCAACAATCTTTTCCTTTATTTAAGGTTTTATATTACACTTCAACACATAAGACGTTAAAGAAGCTCTTTCAGAAAACGCCACAAAGTCTCTAGATAGAAATCGTACAATATACATGATTTGAATAGTATTTTCGAACTATGATAAAGAAATATAAAGAATCTCCTCAAAAATCAAATGACAAATATGAATTGGAGTAAATATATTGAAATGTTTCTGGTCAGGATGGCCGAGTGGTCTAAGGCGCTGCGTTCAGGTCGCAGTCCACTTTGTGGGCGTGGGTTCAAATCCCACTTCTGACATATTATTTTTACTGCAACATTCAATTATAAATTTCGAATATATGATATCTTTATTTGAAAACAATTTGAAAATGTCGAAAATGACAGAGAAAAACAAAAAAATCAAAAAACTTTATCTATTTCATCTGGTGGGTGCTTTCTAATGTGAAATATGAAAATTATGAAATTATTTTCATTGCAACTACTCATCTGCTCATTTGTTTAGTCTTGAAAATTATTCTTGATCAAATAATAGTTTTTCACAGATTTCTAATGATTACATCTTTCAATTATTACAATATCGACACTCAATCAGAAATAAAAGTAAAGTCATTGTCAACAATCTTTTCCTTTATTTAAGGTTTTATATTACACTTCAACACATAAGACGTTAAAGAAGCTCTTTCAGAAAACGCCACAAAGTCTCTAGATAGAAATCGTACAATATACATGATTTGAATAGTATTTTCGAACTATGATAAAGAAATATAAAGAATCTCCTCAAAAATCAAATGACAAATATGAATTGGAGTAAATATATTGAAATGTTTCTGGTCAGGATGGCCGAGTGGTCTAAGGCGCTGCGTTCAGGTCGCAGTCCACTTTGTGGGCGTGGGTTCAAATCCCACTTCTGACATATTATTTTTACTGCAACATTCAATTATAAATTTCGAATATATGATATCTTTATTTGAAAACAATTTGAAAATGTCGAAAATGACAGAGAAAAACAAAAAAATCAAAAAACTTTATCTATTTCATCTGGTGGGTGCTTTCTAATGTGAAATATGAAAATTATGAAATTATTTTCATTGCAACTACTCATCTGCTCATTTGTTTAGTCTTGAAAATTATTCTTGATCAAATAATAGTTTTTCACAGATTTCTAATGATTACATCTTTCAATTATTACAATATCGACACTCAATCAGAAATAAAAGTAAAGTCATTGTCAACAATCTTTTCCTTTATTTAAGGTTTTATATTACACTTCAACACATAAGACGTTAAAGAAGCTCTTTCAGAAAACGCCACAAAGTCTCTAGATAGAAATCGTACAATATACATGATTTGAATAGTATTTTCGAACTATGATAAAGAAATATAAAGAATCTCCTCAAAAATCAAATGACAAATATGAATTGGAGTAAATATATTGAAATGTTTCTGGTCAGGATGGCCGAGTGGTCTAAGGCGCTGCGTTCAGGTCGCAGTCCACTTTGTGGGCGTGGGTTCAAATCCCACTTCTGACATATTATTTTTACTGCAACATTCAATTATAAATTTCGAATATATGATATCTTTATTTGAAAACAATTTGAAAATGTCGAAAATGACAGAGAAAAACAAAAAAATCAAAAAACTTTATCTATTTCATCTGGTGGGTGCTTTCTAATGTGAAATATGAAAATTATGAAATTATTTTCATTGCAACTACTCATCTGCTCATTTGTTTAGTCTTGAAAATTATTCTTGATCAAATAATAGTTTTTCACAGATTTCTAATGATTACATCTTTCAATTATTACAATATCGACACTCAATCAGAAATAAAAGTAAAGTCATTGTCAACAATCTTTTCCTTTATTTAAGGTTTTATATTACACTTCAACACATAAGACGTTAAAGAAGCTCTTTCAGAAAACGCCACAAAGTCTCTAGATAGAAATCGTACAATATACATGATTTGAATAGTATTTTCGAACTATGATAAAGAAATATAAAGAATCTCCTCAAAAATCAAATGACAAATATGAATTGGAGTAAATATATTGAAATGTTTCTGGTCAGGATGGCCGAGTGGTCTAAGGCGCTGCGTTCAGGTCGCAGTCCACTTTGTGGGCGTGGGTTCAAATCCCACTTCTGACATATTATTTTTACTGCAACATTCAATTATAAATTTCGAATATATGATATCTTTATTTGAAAACAATTTGAAAATGTCGAAAATGACAGAGAAAAACAAAAAAATCAAAAAACTTTATCTATTTCATCTGGTGGGTGCTTTCTAATGTGAAATATGAAAATTATGAAATTATTTTCATTGCAACTACTCATCTGCTCATTTGTTTAGTCTTGAAAATTATTCTTGATCAAATAATAGTTTTTCACAGATTTCTAATGATTACATCTTTCAATTATTACAATATCGACACTCAATCAGAAATAAAAGTAAAGTCATTGTCAACAATCTTTTCCTTTATTTAAGGTTTTATATTACACTTCAACACATAAGACGTTAAAGAAGCTCTTTCAGAAAACGCCACAAAGTCTCTAGATAGAAATCGTACAATATACATGATTTGAATAGTATTTTCGAACTATGATAAAGAAATATAAAGAATCTCCTCAAAAATCAAATGACAAATATGAATTGGAGTAAATATATTGAAATGTTTCTGGTCAGGATGGCCGAGTGGTCTAAGGCGCTGCGTTCAGGTCGCAGTCCACTTTGTGGGCGTGGGTTCAAATCCCACTTCTGACATATTATTTTTACTGCAACATTCAATTATAAATTTCGAATATATGATATCTTTATTTGAAAACAATTTGAAAATGTCGAAAATGACAGAGAAAAACAAAAAAATCAAAAAACTTTATCTATTTCATCTGGTGGGTGCTTTCTAATGTGAAATATGAAAATTATGAAATTATTTTCATTGCAACTACTCATCTGCTCATTTGTTTAGTCTTGAAAATTATTCTTGATCAAATAATAGTTTTTCACAGATTTCTAATGATTACATCTTTCAATTATTACAATATCGACACTCAATCAGAAATAAAAGTAAAGTCATTGTCAACAATCTTTTCCTTTATTTAAGGTTTTATATTACACTTCAACACATAAGACGTTAAAGAAGCTCTTTCAGAAAACGCCACAAAGTCTCTAGATAGAAATCGTACAATATACATGATTTGAATAGTATTTTCGAACTATGATAAAGAAATATAAAGAATCTCCTCAAAAATCAAATGACAAATATGAATTGGAGTAAATATATTGAAATGTTTCTGGTCAGGATGGCCGAGTGGTCTAAGGCGCTGCGTTCAGGTCGCAGTCCACTTTGTGGGCGTGGGTTCAAATCCCACTTCTGACATATTATTTTTACTGCAACATTCAATTATAAATTTCGAATATATGATATCTTTATTTGAAAACAATTTGAAAATGTCGAAAATGACAGAGAAAAACAAAAAAATCAAAAAACTTTATCTATTTCATCTGGTGGGTGCTTTCTAATGTGAAATATGAAAATTATGAAATTATTTTCATTGCAACTACTCATCTGCTCATTTGTTTAGTCTTGAAAATTATTCTTGATCAAATAATAGTTTTTCACAGATTTCTAATGATTACATCTTTCAATTATTACAATATCGACACTCAATCAGAAATAAAAGTAAAGTCATTGTCAACAATCTTTTCCTTTATTTAAGGTTTTATATTACACTTCAACACATAAGACGTTAAAGAAGCTCTTTCAGAAAACGCCACAAAGTCTCTAGATAGAAATCGTACAATATACATGATTTGAATAGTATTTTCGAACTATGATAAAGAAATATAAAGAATCTCCTCAAAAATCAAATGACAAATATGAATTGGAGTAAATATATTGAAATGTTTCTGGTCAGGATGGCCGAGTGGTCTAAGGCGCTGCGTTCAGGTCGCAGTCCACTTTGTGGGCGTGGGTTCAAATCCCACTTCTGACATATTATTTTTACTGCAACATTCAATTATAAATTTCGAATATATGATATCTTTATTTGAAAACAATTTGAAAATGTCGAAAATGACAGAGAAAAACAAAAAAATCAAAAAACTTTATCTATTTCATCTGGTGGGTGCTTTCTAATGTGAAATATGAAAATTATGAAATTATTTTCATTGCAACTACTCATCTGCTCATTTGTTTAGTCTTGAAAATTATTCTTGATCAAATAATAGTTTTTCACAGATTTCTAATGATTACATCTTTCAATTATTACAATATCGACACTCAATCAGAAATAAAAGTAAAGTCATTGTCAACAATCTTTTCCTTTATTTAAGGTTTTATATTACACTTCAACACATAAGACGTTAAAGAAGCTCTTTCAGAAAACGCCACAAAGTCTCTAGATAGAAATCGTACAATATACATGATTTGAATAGTATTTTCGAACTATGATAAAGAAATATAAAGAATCTCCTCAAAAATCAAATGACAAATATGAATTGGAGTAAATATATTGAAATGTTTCTGGTCAGGATGGCCGAGTGGTCTAAGGCGCTGCGTTCAGGTCGCAGTCCACTTTGTGGGCGTGGGTTCAAATCCCACTTCTGACATATTATTTTTACTGCAACATTCAATTATAAATTTCGAATATATGATATCTTTATTTGAAAACAATTTGAAAATGTCGAAAATGACAGAGAAAAACAAAAAAATCAAAAAACTTTATCTATTTCATCTGGTGGGTGCTTTCTAATGTGAAATATGAAAATTATGAAATTATTTTCATTGCAACTACTCATCTGCTCATTTGTTTAGTCTTGAAAATTATTCTTGATCAAATAATAGTTTTTCACAGATTTCTAATGATTACATCTTTCAATTATTACAATATCGACACTCAATCAGAAATAAAAGTAAAGTCATTGTCAACAATCTTTTCCTTTATTTAAGGTTTTATATTACACTTCAACACATAAGACGTTAAAGAAGCTCTTTCAGAAAACGCCACAAAGTCTCTAGATAGAAATCGTACAATATACATGATTTGAATAGTATTTTCGAACTATGATAAAGAAATATAAAGAATCTCCTCAAAAATCAAATGACAAATATGAATTGGAGTAAATATATTGAAATGTTTCTGGTCAGGATGGCCGAGTGGTCTAAGGCGCTGCGTTCAGGTCGCAGTCCACTTTGTGGGCGTGGGTTCAAATCCCACTTCTGACATATTATTTTTACTGCAACATTCAATTATAAATTTCGAATATATGATATCTTTATTTGAAAACAATTTGAAAATGTCGAAAATGACAGAGAAAAACAAAAAAATCAAAAAACTTTATCTATTTCATCTGGTGGGTGCTTTCTAATGTGAAATATGAAAATTATGAAATTATTTTCATTGCAACTACTCATCTGCTCATTTGTTTAGTCTTGAAAATTATTCTTGATCAAATAATAGTTTTTCACAGATTTCTAATGATTACATCTTTCAATTATTACAATATCGACACTCAATCAGAAATAAAAGTAAAGTCATTGTCAACAATCTTTTCCTTTATTTAAGGTTTTATATTACACTTCAACACATAAGACGTTAAAGAAGCTCTTTCAGAAAACGCCACAAAGTCTCTAGATAGAAATCGTACAATATACATGATTTGAATAGTATTTTCGAACTATGATAAAGAAATATAAAGAATCTCCTCAAAAATCAAATGACAAATATGAATTGGAGTAAATATATTGAAATGTTTCTGGTCAGGATGGCCGAGTGGTCTAAGGCGCTGCGTTCAGGTCGCAGTCCACTTTGTGGGCGTGGGTTCAAATCCCACTTCTGACATATTATTTTTACTGCAACATTCAATTATAAATTTCGAATATATGATATCTTTATTTGAAAACAATTTGAAAATGTCGAAAATGACAGAGAAAAACAAAAAAATCAAAAAACTTTATCTATTTCATCTGGTGGGTGCTTTCTAATGTGAAATATGAAAATTATGAAATTATTTTCATTGCAACTACTCATCTGCTCATTTGTTTAGTCTTGAAAATTATTCTTGATCAAATAATAGTTTTTCACAGATTTCTAATGATTACATCTTTCAATTATTACAATATCGACACTCAATCAGAAATAAAAGTAAAGTCATTGTCAACAATCTTTTCCTTTATTTAAGGTTTTATATTACACTTCAACACATAAGACGTTAAAGAAGCTCTTTCAGAAAACGCCACAAAGTCTCTAGATAGAAATCGTACAATATACATGATTTGAATAGTATTTTCGAACTATGATAAAGAAATATAAAGAATCTCCTCAAAAATCAAATGACAAATATGAATTGGAGTAAATATATTGAAATGTTTCTGGTCAGGATGGCCGAGTGGTCTAAGGCGCTGCGTTCAGGTCGCAGTCCACTTTGTGGGCGTGGGTTCAAATCCCACTTCTGACATATTATTTTTACTGCAACATTCAATTATAAATTTCGAATATATGATATCTTTATTTGAAAACAATTTGAAAATGTCGAAAATGACAGAGAAAAACAAAAAAATCAAAAAACTTTATCTATTTCATCTGGTGGGTGCTTTCTAATGTGAAATATGAAAATTATGAAATTATTTTCATTGCAACTACTCATCTGCTCATTTGTTTAGTCTTGAAAATTATTCTTGATCAAATAATAGTTTTTCACAGATTTCTAATGATTACATCTTTCAATTATTACAATATCGACACTCAATCAGAAATAAAAGTAAAGTCATTGTCAACAATCTTTTCCTTTATTTAAGGTTTTATATTACACTTCAACACATAAGACGTTAAAGAAGCTCTTTCAGAAAACGCCACAAAGTCTCTAGATAGAAATCGTACAATATACATGATTTGAATAGTATTTTCGAACTATGATAAAGAAATATAAAGAATCTCCTCAAAAATCAAATGACAAATATGAATTGGAGTAAATATATTGAAATGTTTCTGGTCAGGATGGCCGAGTGGTCTAAGGCGCTGCGTTCAGGTCGCAGTCCACTTTGTGGGCGTGGGTTCAAATCCCACTTCTGACATATTATTTTTACTGCAACATTCAATTATAAATTTCGAATATATGATATCTTTATTTGAAAACAATTTGAAAATGTCGAAAATGACAGAGAAAAACAAAAAAATCAAAAAACTTTATCTATTTCATCTGGTGGGTGCTTTCTAATGTGAAATATGAAAATTATGAAATTATTTTCATTGCAACTACTCATCTGCTCATTTGTTTAGTCTTGAAAATTATTCTTGATCAAATAATAGTTTTTCACAGATTTCTAATGATTACATCTTTCAATTATTACAATATCGACACTCAATCAGAAATAAAAGTAAAGTCATTGTCAACAATCTTTTCCTTTATTTAAGGTTTTATATTACACTTCAACACATAAGACGTTAAAGAAGCTCTTTCAGAAAACGCCACAAAGTCTCTAGATAGAAATCGTACAATATACATGATTTGAATAGTATTTTCGAACTATGATAAAGAAATATAAAGAATCTCCTCAAAAATCAAATGACAAATATGAATTGGAGTAAATATATTGAAATGTTTCTGGTCAGGATGGCCGAGTGGTCTAAGGCGCTGCGTTCAGGTCGCAGTCCACTTTGTGGGCGTGGGTTCAAATCCCACTTCTGACATATTATTTTTACTGCAACATTCAATTATAAATTTCGAATATATGATATCTTTATTTGAAAACAATTTGAAAATGTCGAAAATGACAGAGAAAAACAAAAAAATCAAAAAACTTTATCTATTTCATCTGGTGGGTGCTTTCTAATGTGAAATATGAAAATTATGAAATTATTTTCATTGCAACTACTCATCTGCTCATTTGTTTAGTCTTGAAAATTATTCTTGATCAAATAATAGTTTTTCACAGATTTCTAATGATTACATCTTTCAATTATTACAATATCGACACTCAATCAGAAATAAAAGTAAAGTCATTGTCAACAATCTTTTCCTTTATTTAAGGTTTTATATTACACTTCAACACATAAGACGTTAAAGAAGCTCTTTCAGAAAACGCCACAAAGTCTCTAGATAGAAATCGTACAATATACATGATTTGAATAGTATTTTCGAACTATGATAAAGAAATATAAAGAATCTCCTCAAAAATCAAATGACAAATATGAATTGGAGTAAATATATTGAAATGTTTCTGGTCAGGATGGCCGAGTGGTCTAAGGCGCTGCGTTCAGGTCGCAGTCCACTTTGTGGGCGTGGGTTCAAATCCCACTTCTGACATATTATTTTTACTGCAACATTCAATTATAAATTTCGAATATATGATATCTTTATTTGAAAACAATTTGAAAATGTCGAAAATGACAGAGAAAAACAAAAAAATCAAAAAACTTTATCTATTTCATCTGGTGGGTGCTTTCTAATGTGAAATATGAAAATTATGAAATTATTTTCATTGCAACTACTCATCTGCTCATTTGTTTAGTCTTGAAAATTATTCTTGATCAAATAATAGTTTTTCACAGATTTCTAATGATTACATCTTTCAATTATTACAATATCGACACTCAATCAGAAATAAAAGTAAAGTCATTGTCAACAATCTTTTCCTTTATTTAAGGTTTTATATTACACTTCAACACATAAGACGTTAAAGAAGCTCTTTCAGAAAACGCCACAAAGTCTCTAGATAGAAATCGTACAATATACATGATTTGAATAGTATTTTCGAACTATGATAAAGAAATATAAAGAATCTCCTCAAAAATCAAATGACAAATATGAATTGGAGTAAATATATTGAAATGTTTCTGGTCAGGATGGCCGAGTGGTCTAAGGCGCTGCGTTCAGGTCGCAGTCCACTTTGTGGGCGTGGGTTCAAATCCCACTTCTGACATATTATTTTTACTGCAACATTCAATTATAAATTTCGAATATATGATATCTTTATTTGAAAACAATTTGAAAATGTCGAAAATGACAGAGAAAAACAAAAAAATCAAAAAACTTTATCTATTTCATCTGGTGGGTGCTTTCTAATGTGAAATATGAAAATTATGAAATTATTTTCATTGCAACTACTCATCTGCTCATTTGTTTAGTCTTGAAAATTATTCTTGATCAAATAATAGTTTTTCACAGATTTCTAATGATTACATCTTTCAATTATTACAATATCGACACTCAATCAGAAATAAAAGTAAAGTCATTGTCAACAATCTTTTCCTTTATTTAAGGTTTTATATTACACTTCAACACATAAGACGTTAAAGAAGCTCTTTCAGAAAACGCCACAAAGTCTCTAGATAGAAATCGTACAATATACATGATTTGAATAGTATTTTCGAACTATGATAAAGAAATATAAAGAATCTCCTCAAAAATCAAATGACAAATATGAATTGGAGTAAATATATTGAAATGTTTCTGGTCAGGATGGCCGAGTGGTCTAAGGCGCTGCGTTCAGGTCGCAGTCCACTTTGTGGGCGTGGGTTCAAATCCCACTTCTGACATATTATTTTTACTGCAACATTCAATTATAAATTTCGAATATATGATATCTTTATTTGAAAACAATTTGAAAATGTCGAAAATGACAGAGAAAAACAAAAAAATCAAAAAACTTTATCTATTTCATCTGGTGGGTGCTTTCTAATGTGAAATATGAAAATTATGAAATTATTTTCATTGCAACTACTCATCTGCTCATTTGTTTAGTCTTGAAAATTATTCTTGATCAAATAATAGTTTTTCACAGATTTCTAATGATTACATCTTTCAATTATTACAATATCGACACTCAATCAGAAATAAAAGTAAAGTCATTGTCAACAATCTTTTCCTTTATTTAAGGTTTTATATTACACTTCAACACATAAGACGTTAAAGAAGCTCTTTCAGAAAACGCCACAAAGTCTCTAGATAGAAATCGTACAATATACATGATTTGAATAGTATTTTCGAACTATGATAAAGAAATATAAAGAATCTCCTCAAAAATCAAATGACAAATATGAATTGGAGTAAATATATTGAAATGTTTCTGGTCAGGATGGCCGAGTGGTCTAAGGCGCTGCGTTCAGGTCGCAGTCCACTTTGTGGGCGTGGGTTCAAATCCCACTTCTGACATATTATTTTTACTGCAACATTCAATTATAAATTTCGAATATATGATATCTTTATTTGAAAACAATTTGAAAATGTCGAAAATGACAGAGAAAAACAAAAAAATCAAAAAACTTTATCTATTTCATCTGGTGGGTGCTTTCTAATGTGAAATATGAAAATTATGAAATTATTTTCATTGCAACTACTCATCTGCTCATTTGTTTAGTCTTGAAAATTATTCTTGATCAAATAATAGTTTTTCACAGATTTCTAATGATTACATCTTTCAATTATTACAATATCGACACTCAATCAGAAATAAAAGTAAAGTCATTGTCAACAATCTTTTCCTTTATTTAAGGTTTTATATTACACTTCAACACATAAGACGTTAAAGAAGCTCTTTCAGAAAACGCCACAAAGTCTCTAGATAGAAATCGTACAATATACATGATTTGAATAGTATTTTCGAACTATGATAAAGAAATATAAAGAATCTCCTCAAAAATCAAATGACAAATATGAATTGGAGTAAATATATTGAAATGTTTCTGGTCAGGATGGCCGAGTGGTCTAAGGCGCTGCGTTCAGGTCGCAGTCCACTTTGTGGGCGTGGGTTCAAATCCCACTTCTGACATATTATTTTTACTGCAACATTCAATTATAAATTTCGAATATATGATATCTTTATTTGAAAACAATTTGAAAATGTCGAAAATGACAGAGAAAAACAAAAAAATCAAAAAACTTTATCTATTTCATCTGGTGGGTGCTTTCTAATGTGAAATATGAAAATTATGAAATTATTTTCATTGCAACTACTCATCTGCTCATTTGTTTAGTCTTGAAAATTATTCTTGATCAAATAATAGTTTTTCACAGATTTCTAATGATTACATCTTTCAATTATTACAATATCGACACTCAATCAGAAATAAAAGTAAAGTCATTGTCAACAATCTTTTCCTTTATTTAAGGTTTTATATTACACTTCAACACATAAGACGTTAAAGAAGCTCTTTCAGAAAACGCCACAAAGTCTCTAGATAGAAATCGTACAATATACATGATTTGAATAGTATTTTCGAACTATGATAAAGAAATATAAAGAATCTCCTCAAAAATCAAATGACAAATATGAATTGGAGTAAATATATTGAAATGTTTCTGGTCAGGATGGCCGAGTGGTCTAAGGCGCTGCGTTCAGGTCGCAGTCCACTTTGTGGGCGTGGGTTCAAATCCCACTTCTGACATATTATTTTTACTGCAACATTCAATTATAAATTTCGAATATATGATATCTTTATTTGAAAACAATTTGAAAATGTCGAAAATGACAGAGAAAAACAAAAAAATCAAAAAACTTTATCTATTTCATCTGGTGGGTGCTTTCTAATGTGAAATATGAAAATTATGAAATTATTTTCATTGCAACTACTCATCTGCTCATTTGTTTAGTCTTGAAAATTATTCTTGATCAAATAATAGTTTTTCACAGATTTCTAATGATTACATCTTTCAATTATTACAATATCGACACTCAATCAGAAATAAAAGTAAAGTCATTGTCAACAATCTTTTCCTTTATTTAAGGTTTTATATTACACTTCAACACATAAGACGTTAAAGAAGCTCTTTCAGAAAACGCCACAAAGTCTCTAGATAGAAATCGTACAATATACATGATTTGAATAGTATTTTCGAACTATGATAAAGAAATATAAAGAATCTCCTCAAAAATCAAATGACAAATATGAATTGGAGTAAATATATTGAAATGTTTCTGGTCAGGATGGCCGAGTGGTCTAAGGCGCTGCGTTCAGGTCGCAGTCCACTTTGTGGGCGTGGGTTCAAATCCCACTTCTGACATATTATTTTTACTGCAACATTCAATTATAAATTTCGAATATATGATATCTTTATTTGAAAACAATTTGAAAATGTCGAAAATGACAGAGAAAAACAAAAAAATCAAAAAACTTTATCTATTTCATCTGGTGGGTGCTTTCTAATGTGAAATATGAAAATTATGAAATTATTTTCATTGCAACTACCTCATCTGCTCATTTGTTTAGTCTTGAAAATTATTCTTGATCAAATAATAGTTTTCACAGATTTCTAATGATTACATCTTTGAATTATTACAATATCGACACTCAATCAGAAATTAAAAGTAAAGTCATTGTCAACAATCTTTTCCTTTATTTACGGTTTATATATTACACTTCAACACATAAGACGTTAAAGAAGCTCTTTCAGAAAACGCCACAAAGTCTCTAGATAGAAATCGTACAATATACATGATTTGAATAGTATTTTCGAAACTATGATAAAGAAATATAAGAATCTCCTCAAAAATCAAATGACAAATATGAATTGGAGTAAATATATTGAAATGTTTCTGGTCAGGATGCCGAGTGGTCTAAGGCGCTGCGTTCAGGTCGCAGTCCACTTTGTGGGCGTGGGTTCAAATCCCACTTCTGACATATTATTTTTACTGCAACATTCAATTATAAATTTCGAATATATGATATCTTATTTGAAAACAATTTGAAATGTCGAAAAATGACAGAGAAAAACAAAAAAATCAAAAACTTTATCTATTTCATCTGGTGGGTGCTTTCTAATGTGAAATATGAAAATTATGAAATTATTTTCATTGCAAACTACTCATCTGCTCATTTGTTTAGTCCTTGAAAAATTATTCTTGATCAAATAATAGTTTTTCACAGATTTCTAATGATTACATCTTTCAATTATTACAATATCGACACTCAATCAGAAATAAAAGTAAAGTCATTGTCAACAATCTTTTCCTTTATTTAAGGTTTTATATTACACTTCAACACATAAGACGTTAAAGAAGCTCTTTCAGAAAACGCCACAAAGTCTCTAGATAGAAATCGTACAATATACATGATTTGAATAGTATTTTCGAACTATGATAAAGAAATATAAAGAATCTCCTCAAAAATCAAATGACAAATATGAATTGGAGTAAATATATTGAAATGTTTCTGGTCAGGATGGCCGAGTGGTCTAAGGCGCTGCGTTCAGGTCGCAGTCCACTTTGTGGGCGTGGTTCAAATCCCACTTCTGACATATTATTTTTACTGAACATTCAATTATAAATTTCGAATATATGATATCTTTATTTGAAAACCAATTGAAAATGTCGAAATGACAGAGAAAAACAAAAAAATCAAAAAACTTTATCTATTTCATCTGGGTGGGTGCTTTCTAATGTGAAATATGAAAATATGAAATTATTTTCATTGCAACTACTCATCTGCTCATTGTTTAGTCTTGAAAATTATTCTTGATCAAATAATAGTTTTTCACAGATTTTCTAATGAATTACATCTTTCAATTATTACAATATCGACACTCAATCAGAAATAAAAGTAAAGTCATTGTCAACAATCTTTTCCTTTATTTAAGGTTTTATATTACACTTCAACACATAAGACGTTAAAGAAGCTCTTTCAGAAAACACGCCACAAAGTCTCTAGATAGAAATCGTACAATATACATGATTTGAATAGTATTTTTCGAACTATGATAAAGAAATATAAAGAATCTCCTCAAAAATCAAATGACAAATATGAATTGGAGTAAATATATTGAAATGTTTCTGGTCAGGATGGCCGAGTGGTCTAAGGCGCTGCGTTCAGGTCGCAGTCCACTTTGTGGGCGTGGGTTCAAATCCCACTTCTGACATATTATTTTTACTGCAACATTCAATTATAAATTTCGAATATATGATATCTTATTTGAAAACAATTTGAAAATGTCGAAATGACAGAGAAAAACAAAAAAATCAAAAAACTTTATCTAGTTGATCTGGTGGGTGCTTTCTAATGTGAATATGAAATTATGAAATTATTTTCATTGCAACTACTCATCTGCTCATTTGTTTAGTCTTGAAAATATTCTTGATCAAATAATAGTTTTTCACAGATTTCTAATGATTACATCTTTGAATATTACAATATCGACACTCAATCAGAAATAAAAGTAAAGTCATTGTCAACAATCTTTTCCTTTATTTAAGGTTTATATTACACTTCAACACATAAGACGTTAAAGAAGCTCTTTCAGAAAACGCCACAAAGTCTCTAGATAGAAATCGTACAATATACATGATTTGAATAGTATTTTCGAACTATGATAAAGAAATATAAAGAATCTCCTCAAAAATCAAATGACAAATATGAATGGAGTAAATATATTGAAATGTTTTCTCGGTCAGGATGGCCGAGTGGTCTAAGGCGCTGCGTCAGGTCGCAGTCCCACTTTGTGGGCGTGGGTTTCAAATCCCACTTCTGACATATTATTTTTACTGCAACATTCAATTATAAATTTCGAATATATGATATCTTTATTTGAAAACAATTTGAAATGTCGAAAATGACAGAGAAAAACAAAAATCAAAAAACTTTATACTATTTCATCTGGTGGGTGCTTTCTAATGTGAAATATGAAAATTATGAAATTATTTTCATTGCAACTACTCATCTGCTCATTTGTTTAGTCTTGAAAATTATCTTGATCAAATAATAGTTTTTTCACAGATTTCTAATGATTACATCTTTCAATTATTACAATATCGACACTCAATCAGAAATAAAAGTAAAGTCATTGTCAACAATCTTTTCCTTTATTTAAGGTTTTATATTACACTTCAACACATAAGACGTTAAAGAAGCTCTTTCAGAAAACGCCACAAAGTCTCTAGATAGAAATCGTACAATATACATGATTTGAATAGTATTTTCGAACTATGATAAAGAAATATAAAGAATCTCCTCAAAAATCAAATGACAAATATGAATTGGAGTAAATATATTGAAATGTTTCTGGTCAGGATGGCCGGGTGGTCTAAGGCGCTGCGTTCAGGTCGCAGTCCACTTTGTGGGCGTGGGTTTCAAATCCCACTTCTGACATATTATTTTTACTGCAACATTCAATTATAAATTTCGAATATATGATATCTTTATTTGAAACAATTTGAAAATGTCGAAAATGACAGAGAAAAACAAAAAAATCAAAAAACTTTATCTATTTCATCTGGTGGGTGCTTTCTAATGTGAAATATGAAAATTATGAAATTATTTTCATTGCAACTACTCATCTGCTCATTTGTTTAGTCTTGAAAATTATTCTTGATCAAATAATAGTTTTTTCACAGATTTCTAATGATTACATCTTTGAATTATTACAATATCGACACTCAATCAGAAATAAAGTAAAGTCATTGTCAACAATCTTTTCCTTTATTTAAGGTTTTATAATTACACTTCAACACATAAGACGTTAAAGAAGCTCTTTCAGAAAACGCCACAAAGTCTCTAGATAGAAATCGTACAATATACATGATTTGAATAGTATTTTCGAACTATGATAAAGAAATATAAAGAAATCTCCTCAAAAATCAAATGACAAATATGAATTGGAGTAAATATATTGAAATGTTTCTGGTCAGGATGGCCGAGTGGTCTAAGGCGCTGCGTTCAGGTCGCAGTCCACTTTGTGGGCGTGGGTTCAAATCCCACTTCTGACATATTATTTTTACTGCAACATTCAATTATAAATTCGAATATATGATATCTTTATTTGAAAAACAATTTGAAAATGTCGAAAATGACAGAGAAAAACAACAAAATCAAAAAACCTTTATCTATTTCATCTGGTGGGTGCCTTTCTAATGTGAAATATGAAAATTATGAAATTATTTTCATTGCAACTACTCATCTGTCATTTGTTAGTCTTGAAAATTATTCTTGATCAAATAATAGTTTTTCACAGATTTCTAATGATTACGTCTTTGAATTATTAAATATCGACCACTCAATCAGAAATAAAAGTAAAGTCATTGTCAACAATCTTTTCCTTTATTTAAGGTTTTATCTACACTTCAACACATAAGACGTTAAAGAAGCTCTTTCAGAAAACGCCACAAAGTCTCTAGATAGAAATCGTACAATATACATGATTTGAATAGTATTTTCGAACTATGATAAAGAAATATAAAGAATCTCCTCAAAAATCAAATGACAATATGAATTGGAGTAATATATTGAAATGTTTCTGGTCAGGATGGCCGAGTGGGTCTAAGGCGCTGCGTTCAGGTCGCAGTCCACTTTGTGGGCGTGGGTTCAAATCCACTTCTGACATATTATTTTACTGCAACATTCAATTATAAATTTCGAATATATGATATCTTATTTGAAAACCATTTGAAAATGTCGAAAATGACAGAGAAAAAACAAAAAATCAAAAAACTTTATCTATTTCATCTGGTGGGTGCTTTTCTAATGTGAAATATGAAAATTATGAAATTATTTTCATTGCAACTACTCACTTGCCTTGCTCATTTGTTTAGTCTTGGAAATTATTCTTGATCAAATAATAGTTTTTCACAGATTTCTAATGATTACATCTTTGAATTATTACAATATCGACACTCAATCAGAAATAAAAGTAAAGTCATTGTCAACAATCTTTTCCTTTATTTAAGGTTTTATATTACACTTCAACACATAAGACGTTAAAGAAGCTCTTTCAGAAAACGCCACAAAGTCTCTAGATAGAAATCGTACAATATACATGATTTGAATAGTATTTTCGAACTATGATAAAGAAATATAAAGAATCTCCTCAAAAATCAAATGACAAATATGAATTGGAGTAAATATATTGAAATGTTTCTGGTCAGGATGGCCGAGTGGTCTAAGGCGCTGCGTTCAGGTCGCAGTCCACTTTGTGGGCGTGGGTTCAAATCCCACTTCGACATATTATTTTTAGTGCAACATTCAATTATAAATTTCGAATATATGATATCTTTATTTGAAAACAATTTGAAAATGTCGAAAATGACAGAGAAAAACAAAAAAATCAAAAACTTTATCTATTTCATCTGGTGGGTGCTTTCTAATGTGAAATATGAAAATTATGAAATTATTTTCATTGCAACTACTCATCTGCTCATTTGTTTAGTCTTGAAAATTATTCTTGATCAAATAATAGTTTTTCACAGATTTCTAATGATTACATCTTTGCAATTATTACAATATCGACACTCAATCAGAAATAAAAGTAAAGTCATTGTCAACAATCTTTTCCTTTATTTAAGGTTTTATATTACACTTCAACACATAAGACGTTAAAGAAGCTCTTTCAGAAAACGCCACAAAGTCTCTAGATAGAAATCGTACAATATACATGATTTGAATAGTATTTTCGAACTATGATAAAGAAATATAAAGAATCTCCTCAAAAATCAAATGACAAATATGAATTGGAGTAAATATATTGAAATGTTTCTGGTCAGGATGGCCGAGTGGTCTAAGGCGCTGCGTTCAGGTCGCAGTCCACTTTGTGGGCGTGGGTTCAAATCCCACTTCTGACATATTATTTTTACTGCAACATTCAATTATAAATTTCGAATATATGATATCTTTATTTGAAAACAATTTGAAAATGTCGAAAATGACAGAGAAAAACAAAAAAATCAAAAACTTTATCTATTTCATCTGGTGGGTGCTTTCTAATGTGAAATATGAAAATTATGAAATTATTTTCATTGCAACTACTCATCTGCTCATTTGTTTAGTCTTGAAAATTATTCTTGATCAAATAATAGTTTTTCACAGATTTCTAATGATTACATCTTTCAATTATTACAATATCGACACTCAATCAGAAATAAAAGTAAGTCATTGTCAACAATCTTTCCTTATTTAAGGTTTTATATTACACTTCAACACATAAGACGTTAAGAAGCTCTTTCAGAAAACGCCACAAAGTCTCTAGATAGAAATCGTACAATATACATGATTTGAATAGTATTTTCGAACTATGATAAAGAAATATAAAGAATCTCCTCAAAAATCAAATGACAAATATGAATTGGAGTAAATATATTGAAATGTTTCTGGTCAGGATGGCCGAGTGGTCTAAGGCGCTGCGTTCAGGTCGCAGTCCACTTTGTGGGCGTGGGTTCAAATCCCACTTCTGACATATTATTTTTACGTGCAACATTCAATTATAAATTTCGAATATATGATATCTTTATTTGAAAACAATTTGAAAATGTCGAAAATGACAGAGAAAACAAAAAAATCAAAAAACTTTATCTATTTCATCTGGTGGGTGCTTTCTAATGTGAAATATGAAAATTATGAAATTATTTTCATTGCAACTACTCATCTGCTCATTTGTTTAGTCTTGAAAATTATTCTTGATCAAATAATAGTTTTTCACAGATTTCTAATGATTACATCTTTGAATTATTACAATATCGACACTCAATCAGAAATAAAAGTAAAGTCATTGTCAACAATCTTTTCCTTTATTTAAGGTTTTATATTACACTTCAACACATAAGACGTTAAAGAAGCTCTTTCAGAAAACGCCACAAAGTCTCTAGATAGAAATCGTACAATATACATGATTTGAATAGTATTTTCGAACTATGATAAAGAAATATAAAGAATCTCCTCAAAAATCAAATGACAAATATGAATTGGAGTAAATATATTGAAATGTTTCTGGTCAGGATGGCCGAGTGGTCTAAGGCGCTGCGTTCAGGTCGCAGTCCACTTTGTGGGCGTGGGTTCAAATCCCACTTCTGACATATTATTTTTAGCTGCAACATTCAATTATAAATTTCGAATATATGATATCTTTATTTGAAAACAATTTGAAAATGTCGAAAATGACAGAGAAAAACAAAAAATCAAAAAACTTTATCTATTTCATCTGGTGGGTGCTTTCTAATGTGAAATATGAAAATTATGAAATTATTTTCATTGCAACTACTCATCTGCTCATTTGTTTAGTCTTGAAAATTATTCTTGATCAAATAATAGTTTTTCACAGATTTCTAATGATTACATCTTTGAATTATTACAATATCGACACTCAATCAGAAATAAAAGTAAAGTCATTGTCAACAATCTTTTCCTTTATTTAAGGTTTTATATTACACTTCAACACATAAGACGTTAAAGAAGCTCTTTCAGAAAACGCCACAAAGTCTCTAGATAGAAATCGTACAATATACATGATTTGAATAGTATTTTCGAACTATGATAAAGAAATATAAAGAATCTCCTCAAAAATCAAATGACAAATATGAATTGGAGTAAATATATTGAAATGTTTCTGGTCAGGATGGCCGAGTGGTCTAAGGCGCTGCGTTCAGGTCGCAGTCCACTTTGTGGGCGTGGGTTCAAATCCCACTTCTGACATATTATTTTTACTGCAACATTCAATTATAAATTTCGAATATATGATATCTTTATTTGAAAACAATTTGAAAATGTCGAAAATGACAGAGAAAAACAAAAAATCAAAAAACTTTATCTATTTCATCTGGTGGGTGCTTTCTAATGTGAAATATGAAAATTATGAAATTATTTTCATTGCAACTACTCATCTGCTCATTTGTTTAGTCTTGAAAATTATTCTTGATCAAATAATAGTTTTTCACAGATTTCTAATGATTACATCTTTCAATTATTACAATATCGACACTCAATCAGAAATAAAAGTAAAGTCATTGTCAACAATCTTTTCCTTATTTAAGGTTTTATATTACACTTCAACACATAAGACGTTAAAGAAGCTCTTTCAGAAAACGCCACAAAGTCTCTAGATAGAAATCGTACAATATACATGATTTGAATAGTATTTTCGAACTATGATAAAGAAATATAAAGAATCTCCTCAAAAATCAAATGACAAATATGAATTGGAGTAAATATATTGAAATGTTTCTGGTCAGGATGGCCGAGTGGTCTAAGGCGCTGCGTTCAGGTCGCAGTCCACTTTGTGGGCGTGGGTTCAAATCCCACTTCTGACATATTATTTTTAGTGCAACATTCAATTATAAATTTCGAATATATGATATCTTTATTTGAAAACAATTTGAAAATGTCGAAAATGACAGAGAAAAACAAAAAAATCAAAAAACTTTATCTATTTCATCTGGTGGGTGCTTTCTAATGTGAAATATGAAAATTATGAAATTATTTTCATTGCAACTACTCATCTGCTCATTTGTTTAGTCTTGAAAATTATTCTTGATCAAATAATAGTTTTTCACAGATTTCTAATGATTACATCTTTGAATTATTACAATATCGACACTCAATCAGAAATAAAAGTAAAGTCATTGTCAACAATCTTTTCCTTATTTAAGGTTTTATATTACACTTCAACACATAAGACGTTAAAGAAGCTCTTTCAGAAAACGCCACAAAGTCTCTAGATAGAAATCGTACAATATACATGATTTGAATAGTATTTTCGAACTATGATAAAGAAATATAAAGAATCTCCTCAAAAATCAAATGACAAATATGAATTGGAGTAAATATATTGAAATGTTTCTGGTCAGGATGGCCGAGTGGTCTAAGGCGCTGCGTTCAGGTCGCAGTCCACTTTGTGGGCGTGGGTTCAAATCCCACTTCTGACATATTATTTTTAGTGCAACATTCAATTATAAATTTCGAATATATGATATCTTTATTTGAAAACAATTTGAAAATGTCGAAAATGACAGAGAAAACAAAAAAATCAAAAAACTTTATCTATTTCATCTGGTGGGTGCTTTCTAATGTGAAATATGAAAATTATGAAATTATTTTCATTGCAACTACTCATCTGCTCATTTGTTTAGTCTTGAAAATTATTCTTGATCAAATAATAGTTTTTCACAGATTTCTAATGATTACATCTTTGAATTATTACAATATCGACACTCAATCAGAAATAAAAGTAAAGTCATTGTCAACAATCTTTTCCTTTATTTAAGGTTTTATATTACACTTCAACACATAAGACGTTAAAGAAGCTCTTTCAGAAAACGCCACAAAGTCTCTAGATAGAAATCGTACAATATACATGATTTGAATAGTATTTTCGAACTATGATAAAGAAATATAAAGAATCTCCTCAAAAATCAAATGACAAATATGAATTGGAGTAAATATATTGAAATGTTTCTGGTCAGGATGGCCGAGTGGTCTAAGGCGCTGCGTTCAGGTCGCAGTCCACTTTGTGGGCGTGGGTTCAAATCCCACTTCTGACATATTATTTTTAGCTGCAACATTCAATTATAAATTTCGAATATATGATATCTTTATTTGAAAACAATTTGAAAATGTCGAAAATGACAGAGAAAACAAAAAAATCAAAAAACTTTATCTATTTCATCTGGTGGGTGCTTTCTAATGTGAAATATGAAATTATGAAATTATTTTCATTGCAACTACTCATCTGCTCATTTGTTTAGTCTTGAAAATTATTCTTGATCAAATAATAGTTTTTCACAGATTTCTAATGATTACATCTTTCAATTATTACAATATCGACACTCAATCAGAATAAAAGTAAAGTCATTGTCAACAATCTTTTCCTTTACACTTCAACACATAAGACGTTAAGAAGCTCTTTCAGAAAACGCCACAAAGTCTCTAGATAGAAATCGTACAATATACATGATTTGAATAGTATTTTCGAACTATGATAAAGAATATAAAGAATCTCCTCAAAAATCAAATGAAAAATATGAATTGGAGTAAATATATTGAAATGTTTCTGGTCAGGATGGCCGAGTGGTCTAAGGCGCTGCGTTCAGGTCGCAGTCCACTTTGTGGGCGTGGGTTCAAATCCCACTTCTGACATATTATTTTTACTGCAACATTCAATTATAAATTTCCAATATATGATATCTTTATTTGAAAACAATTTGAAAATGTCGAAAATGACAGAGAAAAACAAAAAAATCAAAAAACTTTATCTATTTCATCTGGTGGGTGCTTTCTAATGTGAAATATGAAAATTATGAAATTATTTTCATTGCAACTACTCATCTGCTCATTTGTTTAGTCTTGAAAATTATTCTTGATCAAATAATAGTTTTTCACAGATTTCTAATGATTACATCTTTCAATTATTACAATATCGACACTCAATCAGAAATAAAAGTAAAGTCATTGTCAACAATCTTTTCCTTTATTTAAGGTTTTATATTACACTTCAACACATAAGACGTTAAAGAAGCTCTTTCAGAAAACGCCACAAAGTCTCTAGATAGAAATCGTACAATATACATGATTTGAATAGTATTTTCGAACTATGATAAAGAAATATAAAGAATCTCCTCAAAAATCAAATGACAAATATGAATTGGAGTAAATATATTGAAATGTTTCTGGTCAGGATGGCCGAGTGGTCTAAGGCGCTGCGTTCAGGTCGCAGTCCACTTTGTGGGCGTGGGTTCAAATCCCACTTCTGACATATTATTTTTAGTGCAACATTCAATTATAAATTTCGAATATATGATATCTTTATTTGAAACAATTTGAAAATGTCGAAAATGACAGAGAAAAACAAAAAAATCAAAAAACTTTATCTATTTCATCTGGTGGGTGCTTTCTAATGTGAAATATGAAAATTATGAAATTATTTTCATTGCAACTACTCATCTGCTCATTTGTTTAGTCTTGAAAATTATTCTTGATCAAATAATAGTTTTTCACAGATTTCTAATGATTACATCTTTGAATTATTACAATATCGACACTCAATCAGAAATAAAAGTAAAGTCATTGTCAACAATCTTTTCCTTTATTTAAGGTTTTATATTACACTTCAACACATAAGACGTTAAAGAAGCTCTTTCAGAAAACGCCACAAAGTCTCTAGATAGAAATCGTACAATATACATGATTTGAATAGTATTTTCGAACTATGATAAAGAAATATAAAGAATCTCCTCAAAAATCAAATGACAAATATGAATTGGAGTAAATATATTGAAATGTTTCTGGTCAGGATGGCCGAGTGGTCTAAGGCGCTGCGTTCAGGTCGCAGTCCACTTTGTGGGCGTGGGTTCAAATCCCACTTCTGACATATATTTTTACTGCAACATTCAATTATAAATTTCCAATATATGATATCTTTATTTGAAAACAATTTGAAAATGTCGAAAATGACAGAGAAAAACAAAAAAATCAAAAAACTTTATCTATTTCATCTGGTGGGTGTTTTCTAATGTGAAATATGAAAATTATGAAATTATTTTCATTGCAACTACTCATCTGCTCATTTGTTTAGTCTTGAAAATTATTCTTGATCAAATAATAGTTTTTCACAGATTTCTAATGATTACATCTTTCAATTATTACAATATCGACACTCAATCAGAAATAAAAGTAAAGTCATTGTCAACAATCTTTTCCTTTACACTTCAACACATAAGACGTTAAAGAAGCTCTTTCAGAAAACGCCACAAAGTCTCTAGATAGAAATCGTACAATATACATGATTTGAATAGTATTTTCGAACTATGATAAAGAAATATAAAGAATCTCCTCAAAAATCAAATGAAAAATATGAATTGGAGTAAATATATTGAAATGTTTCTGGTCAGGATGGCCGGGTGTCTAAGGCGCTGCGTTCAGGTCGCAGTCCACTTTGTGGGCGTGGGTTCAAATCCCACTTCTGACATATTATTTTTACTGCAACATTCAATTATAAATTTCCAATATATGATATCTTTATTTGAAAACAATTTGAAAATGTCGAAAATGACAGAGAAAAACAAAAAATCAAAAAACTTTATCTATTTCATCTGGTGGGTGCTTTCTAATGTGAAATATGAAAATTATGAAATTATTTTCATTGCAACTACTCATCTGCTCATTTGTTTAGTCTTGAAAATTATTCTTGATCAAATAATAGTTTTTCACAGATTTCTAATGATTACATCTTTGAATTATTACAATATCGACACTCAATCAGAAATAAAAGTAAAGTCATTGTCAACAATCTTTTCCTTTATTTAAGGTTTTATATTACACTTCAACACATAAGACGTTAAAGAAGCTCTTTCAGAAAACGCCACAAAGTCTCTAGATAGAAATCGTACAATATACATGATTTGAATAGTATTTTCGAACTATGATAAAGAAATATAAAGAATCTCCTCAAAAATCAAATGACAAATATGAATTGGAGTAAATATATTGAAATGTTTCTGGTCAGGATGGCCGAGTGGTCTAAGGCGCTGCGTTCAGGTCGCAGTCCACTTTGTGGGCGTGGGTTCAAATCCCACTTCTGACATATTATTTTTAGTGCAACATTCAATTATAAATTTCGAATATATGATATCTTTATTTGAAAACAATTTGAAAATGTCGAAAATGACAGAGAAAAACAAAAAAATCAAAAAACTTTATCTATTTCATCTGGTGGGTGCTTTCTAATGTGAAATATGAAAATTATGAAATTATTTTCATTGCAACTACTCATCTGCTCATTTGTTTAGTCTTGAAAATTATTCTTGATCAAATAATAGTTTTTCACAGATTTCTAATGATTACATCTTTGAATTATTACAATATCGACACTCAATCAGAAATAAAAGTAAAGTCATTGTCAACAATCTTTTCCTTTATTTAAGGTTTTATATTACACTTCAACACATAAGACGTTAAAGAAGCTCTTTCAGAAAACGCCACAAAGTCTCTAGATAGAAATCGTACAATATACATGATTTGAATAGTATTTCGAACTATGATAAAGAAATATAAAGAATCTCCTCAAAAATCAAATGACAAATATGAATTGGAGTAAATATATTGAAATGTTTCTGGTCAGGATGGCCGAGTGGTCTAAGGCGCTGCGTTCAGGTCGCAGTCCACTTTGTGGGCGTGGGTTCAAATCCCACTTCTGACATATTATTTTTAGTGCAACATTCAATTATAAATTTCGAATATATGATATCTTTATTTGAAAACAATTTGAAAATGTCGAAAATGACAGAGAAAAACAAAAAAATCAAAAAACTTTATCTATTTCATCTGGTGGGTGCTTTCTAATGTGAAATATGAAAATTATGAAATTATTTTCATTGCAACTACTCATCTGCTCATTTGTTTAGTCTTGAAAATTATTCTTGATCAAATAATAGTTTTTCACAGATTTCTAATGATTACATCTTTGAATTATTACAATATCGACACTCAATCAGAAATAAAAGTAAAGTCATTGTCAACAATCTTTTCCTTTATTTAAGGTTTTATATTACACTTCAACACATAAGACGTTAAAGAAGCTCTTTCAGAAAACGCCACAAAGTCTCTAGATAGAAATCGTACAATATACATGATTTGAATAGTATTTTCGAACTATGATAAAGAAATATAAAGAATCTCCTCAAAAATCAAATGACAAATATGAATTGGAGTAAATATATTGAAATGTTTCTGGTCAGGATGGCCGAGTGGTCTAAGGCGCTGCGTTCAGGTCGCAGTCCACTTTGTGGGCGTGGGTTCAAATCCCACTTCTGACATATTATTTTTACGTGCAACATTCAATTATAAATTTCGAATATATGATATCTTTATTTGAAAACAATTTGAAAATGTCGAAAATGACAGAGAAAAACAAAAAAATCAAAAAACTTTATCTATTTCATCTGGTGGGTGCTTTCTAATGTGAAATATGAAAATTATGAAATTATTTTCATTGCAACTACTCATCTGCTCATTTGTTTAGTCTTGAAAATTATTCTTGATCAAATAATAGTTTTTCACAGATTTCTAATGATTACATCTTTCAATTATTACAATATCGACACTCAATCAGAAATAAAAGTAAAGTCATTGTCAACAATCTTTTCCTTTACACTTCAACACATAAGACGTTAAAGAAGCTCTTTCAGAAAACGCCACAAAGTCTCTAGATAGAAATCGTACAATATACATGATTTGAATAGTATTTTCGAACTATGATAAAGAAATATAAAGAATCTCCTCAAAAATCAAATGAAAAATATGAATTGGAGTAAATATATTGAAATGTTTCTGGTCAGGATGGCCGAGTGGTCTAAGGCGCTGCGTTCAGGTCGCAGTCCACTTTGTGGGCGTGGGTTCAAATCCCACTTCTGACATATTATTTTTACTGCAACATTCAATTATAAATTTCCAATATATGATATCTTTATTTGAAAACAATTTGAAAATGTCGAAAATGACAGAGAAAAACAAAAAAATCAAAAAACTTTATCTATTTCATCTGGTGGGTGCTTTCTAATGTGAAATATGAAAATTATGAAATTATTTTCATTGCAACTACTCATCTGCTCATTTGTTTAGTCTTGAAAATTATTCTTGATCAAATAATAGTTTTTCACAGATTTCTAATGATTACATCTTTCAATTATTACAATATCGACACTCAATCAGAAATAAAAGTAAAGTCATTGTCAACAATCTTTTCCTTTATTTAAGGTTTTATATTACACTTCAACACATAAGACGTTAAAGAAGCTCTTTCAGAAACGCCACAAAGTCTCTAGATAGAAATCGTACAATATACATGATTTGAATAGTATTTTCGAACTATGATAAAGAAATATAAAGAATCTCCTCAAAAATCAAATGACAAATATGAATTGGAGTAAATATATTGAAATGTTTCTGGTCAGGATGGCCGAGTGGTCTAAGGCGCTGCGTTCAGGTCGCAGTCCACTTTGTGGGCGTGGGTTCAAATCCCACTTCTGACATATTATTTTTAGCTGCAACATTCAATTATAAATTTCGAATATATGATATCTTTATTTGAAAACAATTTGAAAATGTCGAAAATGACAGAGAAAAACAAAAAAATCAAAAAACTTTATCTATTTCATCTGGTGGGTGCTTTCTAATGTGAAATATGAAAATTATGAAATTATTTTCATTGCAACTACTCATCTGCTCATTTGTTTAGTCTTGAAAATTATTCTTGATCAAATAATAGTTTTTCACAGATTTCTAATGATTACATCTTTGAATTATTACAATATCGACACTCAATCAGAAATAAAAGTAAAGTCATTGTCAACAATCTTTTCCTTTATTTAAGGTTTTATATTACACTTCAACACATAAGACGTTAAAGAAGCTCTTTCAGAAAACGCCACAAAGTCTCTAGATAGAAATCGTACAATATACATGATTTGAATAGTATTTTCGAACTATGATAAAGAAATATAAAGAATCTCCTCAAAAATCAAATGACAAATATGAATTGGAGTAAATATATTGAAATGTTTCTGGTCAGGATGGCCGAGTGGTCTAAGGCGCTGCGTTCAGGTCGCAGTCCACTTTGTGGGCGTGGGTTCAAATCCCACTTCTGACATATAATTTTTACTGCAACATTCAATTATAAATTTCCAATATATGATATCTTTATTTGAAAACAATTTGAAAATGTCGAAAATGACAGAGAAAAACAAAAAAATCAAAAAACTTTATCTATTTCATCTGGTGGGTGCTTTCTAATGTGAAATATGAAAATTATGAAATTATTTTCATTGCAACTACTCATCTGCTCATTTGTTTAGTCTTGAAAATTATTCTTGATCAAATAATAGTTTTTCACAGATTTCTAATGATTACATCTTTCAATTATTACAATATCGACACTCAATCAGAAATAAAAGTAAAGTCATTGTCAACAATCTTTTCCTTTACACTTCAACACATAAGACGTTAAAGAAGCTCTTTCAGAAAACGCCACAAAGTCTCTAGATAGAAATCGTACAATATACATGATTTGAATAGTATTTTCGAACTATGATAAAGAAATATAAAGAATCTCCTCAAAAATCAAATGAAAAATATGAATTGGAGTAAATATATTGAAATGTTTCTGGTCAGGATGGCCGGGTGTCTAAGGCGCTGCGTTCAGGTCGCAGTCCACTTTGTGGGCGTGGGTTCAAATCCCACTTCTGACATATTATTTTTACTGCAACATTCAATTATAAATTTCCAATATATGATATCTTTATTTGAAACAATTTGAAAATGTCGAAAATGACAGAGAAAAACAAAAAAATCAAAAAACTTTATCTATTTCATCTGGTGGGTGCTTTCTAATGTGAAATATGAAAATTATGAAATTATTTTCATTGCAACTACTCATCTGCTCATTTGTTTAGTCTTGAAAATTATTCTTGATCAAATAATAGTTTTTCACAGATTTCTAATGATTACATCTTTGAATTATTACAATATCGACACTCAATCAGAAATAAAAGTAAAGTCATTGTCAACAATCTTTTCCTTTATTTAAGGTTTTATATTACACTTCAACACATAAGACGTTAAAGAAGCTCTTTCAGAAAACGCCACAAAGTCTCTAGATAGAAATCGTACAATATACATGATTTGAATAGTATTTTCGAACTATGATAAAGAAATATAAAGAATCTCCTCAAAAATCAAATGACAAATATGAATTGGAGTAAATATATTGAAATGTTTCTGGTCAGGATGGCCGAGTGGTCTAAGGCGCTGCGTTCAGGTCGCAGTCCACTTTGTGGGCGTGGGTTCAAATCCCACTTCTGACATATTATTTTTACTGCAACATTCAATTATAAATTTCCAATATATGATATCTTTATTTGAAAACAATTTGAAAATGTCGAAAATGACAGAGAAAAACAAAAAAATCAAAAAACTTTATCTATTTCATCTGGTGGGTGCTTTCTAATGTGAAATATGAAAATTATGAAATTATTTTCATTGCAACTACTCATCTGCTCATTTGTTTAGTCTTGAAAATTATTCTTGATCAAATAATAGTTTTTCACAGATTTCTAATGATTACATCTTTCAATTATTACAATATCGACACTCAATCAGAAATAAAAGTAAAGTCATTGTCAACAATCTTTTCCTTTACACTTCAACACATAAGACGTTAAAGAAGCTCTTTCAGAAAACGCCACAAAGTCTCTAGATAGAAATCGTACAATATACATGATTTGAATAGTATTTTCGAACTATGATAAAGAAATATAAAGAATCTCCTCAAAAATCAAATGAAAAATATGAATTGGAGTAAATATATTGAAATGTTTCTGGTCAGGATGGCCGGGTGTCTAAGGCGCTGCGTTCAGGTCGCAGTCCACTTTGTGGGCGTGGGTTCAAATCCCACTTCTGACATATTATTTTTACTGCAACATTCAATTATAAATTTCCAATATATGATATCTTTATTTGAAAACAATTTGAAAATGTCGAAAATGACAGAGAAAAACAAAAAAATCAAAAAACTTTATCTATTTCATCTGGTGGGTGCTTTCTAATGTGAAATATGAAAATTATGAAATTATTTTCATTGCAACTACTCATCTGCTCATTTGTTTAGTCTTGAAAATTATTCTTGATCAAATAATAGTTTTTCACAGATTTCTAATGATTACATCTTTGAATTATTACAATATCGACACTCAATCAGAAATAAAAGTAAAGTCATTGTCAACAATCTTTTCCTTTATTTAAGGTTTTATATTACACTTCAACACATAAGACGTTAAAGAAGCTCTTTCAGAAAACGCCACAAAGTCTCTAGATAGAAATCGTACAATATACATGATTTGAATAGTATTTTCGAACTATGATAAAGAAATATAAAGAATCTCCTCAAAAATCAAATGAAAAATATGAATTGGAGTAAATATATTGAAATGTTTCTGGTCAGGATGGCCGGGTGTCTAAGGCGCTGCGTTCAGGTCGCAGTCCACTTTGTGGGCGTGGGTTCAAATCCCACTTCTGACATATTATTTTTACTGCAACATTCAATTATAAATTTCCAATATATGATATCTTTATTTGAAAACAATTTGAAAATGTCGAAAATGACAGAGAAAAACAAAAAAATCAAAAAACTTTATCTATTTCATCTGGTGGGTGCTTTCTAATGTGAAATATGAAAATTATGAAATTATTTTCATTGCAACTACTCATCTGCTCATTTGTTTAGTCTTGAAAATTATTCTTGATCAAATAATAGTTTTTCACAGATTTCTAATGATTACATCTTTGAATTATTACAATATCGACACTCAATCAGAAATAAAAGTAAAGTCATTGTCAACAATCTTTTCCTTTATTTAAGGTTTTATATTACACTTCAACACATAAGACGTTAAAGAAGCTCTTTCAGAAAACGCCACAAAGTCTCTAGATAGAAATCGTACAATATACATGATTTGAATAGTATTTTCGAACTATGATAAAGAAATATAAAGAATCTCCTCAAAAATCAAATGACAAATATGAATTGGAGTAAATATATTGAAATGTTTCTGGTCAGGATGGCCGAGTGGTCTAAGGCGCTGCGTTCAGGTCGCAGTCCACTTTGTGGGCGTGGGTTCAAATCCCACTTCTGACATATTATTTTTACTGCAACATTCAATTATAAATTTCCAATATATGATATCTTTATTTGAAAACAATTTGAAAATGTCGAAAATGACAGAGAAAAACAAAAAAATCAAAAAACTTTATCTATTTCATCTGGTGGGTGCTTTCTAATGTGAAATATGAAAATTATGAAATTATTTTCATTGCAACTACTCATCTGCTCATTTGTTTAGTCTTGAAAATTATTCTTGATCAAATAATAGTTTTTCACAGATTTCTAATGATTACATCTTTCAATTATTACAATATCGACACTCAATCAGAAATAAAAGTAAAGTCATTGTCAACAATCTTTTCCTTTACACTTCAACACATAAGACGTTAAAGAAGCTCTTTCAGAAAACGCCACAAAGTCTCTAGATAGAAATCGTACAATATACATGATTTGAATAGTATTTTCGAACTATGATAAAGAAATATAAAGAATCTCCTCAAAAATCAAATGAAAAATATGAATTGGAGTAAATATATTGAAATGTTTCTGGTCAGGATGGCCGGGTGTCTAAGGCGCTGCGTTCAGGTCGCAGTCCACTTTGTGGGCGTGGGTTCAAATCCCACTTCTGACATATAATTTTTACTGCAACATTCAATTATAAATTTCCAATATATGATATCTTTATTTGAAAACAATTTGAAAATGTCGAAAATGACAGAGAAAAACAAAAAATCAAAAAACTTTATCTATTTCATCTGGTGGGTGCTTTCTAATGTGAAATATGAAAATTATGAAATTATTTTCATTGCAACTACTCATCTGCTCATTTGTTTAGTCTTGAAAATTATTCTTGATCAAATAATAGTTTTTCACAGATTTCTAATGATTACATCTTTCAATTATTACAATATCGACACTCAATCAGAAATAAAAGTAAAGTCATTGTCAACAATCTTTTCCTTTACACTTCAACACATAAGACGTTAAAGAAGCTCTTTCAGAAAACGCCACAAAGTCTCTAGATAGAAATCGTACAATATACATGATTTGAATAGTATTTTCGAACTATGATAAAGAAATATAAAGAATCTCCTCAAAAATCAAATGAAAAATATGAATTGGAGTAAATATATTGAAATGTTTCTGGTCAGGATGGCCGGGTGTCTAAGGCGCTGCGTTCAGGTCGCAGTCCACTTTGTGGGCGTGGGTTCAAATCCCACTTCTGACATATTATTTTTACTGCAACATTCAATTATAAATTTCCAATATATGATATCTTTATTTGAAAACAATTTGAAAATGTCGAAAATGACAGAGAAAAACAAAAAAATCAAAAAACTTTATCTATTTCATCTGGTGGGTGCTTTCTAATGTGAAATATGAAAATTATGAAATTATTTTCATTGCAACTACTCATCTGCTCATTTGTTTAGTCTTGAAAATTATTCTTGATCAAATAATAGTTTTTCACAGATTTCTAATGATTACATCTTTCAATTATTACAATATCGACACTCAATCAGAAATAAAAGTAAAGTCATTGTCAACAATCTTTTCCTTTATTTAAGGTTTTATATTACACTTCAACACATAAGACGTTAAAGAAGCTCTTTCAGAAAACGCCACAAAGTCTCTAGATAGAAATCGTACAATATACATGATTTGAATAGTATTTTCGAACTATGATAAAGAAATATAAAGAATCTCCTCAAAAATCAAATGACAAATATGAATTGGAGTAAATATATTGAAATGTTTCTGGTCAGGATGGCCGAGTGGTCTAAGGCGCTGCGTTCAGGTCGCAGTCCACTTTGTGGGCGTGGGTTCAAATCCCACTTCTGACATATTATTTTTACTGCAACATTCAATTATAAATTTCCAATATATGATATCTTTATTTGAAAACAATTTGAAAATGTCGAAAATGACAGAGAAAAACAAAAAAATCAAAAACTTTATCTATTTCATCTGGTGGGTGCTTTCTAATGTGAAATATGAAAATTATGAAATTATTTTCATTGCAACTACTCATCTGCTCATTTGTTTAGTCTTGAAAATTATTCTTGATCAAATAATAGTTTTTCACAGATTTCTAATGATTACATCTTTCAATTATTACAATATCGACACTCAATCAGAAATAAAAGTAAAGTCATTGTCAACAATCTTTTCCTTTACACTTCAACACATAAGACGTTAAAGAAGCTCTTTCAGAAAACGCCACAAAGTCTCTAGATAGAAATCGTACAATATACATGATTTGAATAGTATTTTCGAACTATGATAAAGAAATATAAAGAATCTCCTCAAAAATCAAATGAAAAATATGAATTGGAGTAAATATATTGAAATGTTTCTGGTCAGGATGGCCGGGTGTCTAAGGCGCTGCGTTCAGGTCGCAGTCCACTTTGTGGGCGTGGGTTCAAATCCCACTTCTGACATATTATTTTTACTGCAACATTCAATTATAAATTTCCAATATATGATATCTTTATTTGAAAACAATTTGAAAATGTCGAAAATGACAGAGAAAAACAAAAAAATCAAAAAACTTTATCTATTTCATCTGGTGGGTGCTTTCTAATGTGAAATATGAAAATTATGAAATTATTTTCATTGCAACTACTCATCTGCTCATTTGTTTAGTCTTGAAAATTATTCTTGATCAAATAATAGTTTTTCACAGATTTCTAATGATTACATCTTTGAATTATTACAATATCGACACTCAATCAGAAATAAAAGTAAAGTCATTGTCAACAATCTTTTCCTTTATTTAAGGTTTTATATTACACTTCAACACATAAGACGTTAAAGAAGCTCTTTCAGAAAACGCCACAAAGTCTCTAGATAGAAATCGTACAATATACATGATTTGAATAGTATTTTCGAACTATGATAAAGAAATATAAAGAATCTCCTCAAAAATCAAATGACAAATATGAATTGGAGTAAATATATTGAAATGTTTCTGGTCAGGATGGCCGAGTGGTCTAAGGCGCTGCGTTCAGGTCGCAGTCCACTTTGTGGGCGTGGGTTCAAATCCCACTTCTGACATATAATTTTTACTGCAACATTCAATTATAAATTTCCAATATATGATATCTTTATTTGAAAACAATTTGAAAATGTCGAAAATGACAGAGAAAAACAAAAAAATCAAAAAACTTTATCTATTTCATCTGGTGGGTGCTTTCTAATGTGAAATATGAAAATTATGAAATTATTTACATTGCAACTACTCATCTGCTCATTTGTTTAGTCTTGAAAATTATTCTTGATCAAATAATAGTTTTTCACAGATTTCTAATGATTACATCTTTCAATTATTACAATATCGACACTCAATCAGAAATAAAAGTAAAGTCATTGTCAACAATCTTTTCCTTTACACTTCAACACATAAGACGTTAAAGAAGCTCTTTCAGAAAACGCCACAAAGTCTCTAGATAGAAATCGTACAATATACATGATTTGAATAGTATTTTCGAACTATGATAAAGAAATATAAAGAATCTCCTCAAAAATCAAATGACAAATATGAATTGGAGTAAATATATTGAAATGTTTCTGGTCAGGATGGCCGGGTGTCTAAGGCGCTGCGTTCAGGTCGCAGTCCACTTTGTGGGCGTGGGTTCAAATCCCACTTCTGACATATTATTTTTACTGCAACATTCAATTATAAATTTCCAATATATGATATCTTTATTTGAAAACAATTTGAAAATGTCGAAAATGACAGAGAAAAACAAAAAAATCAAAAAACTTTATCTATTTCATCTGGTGGGTGCTTTCTAATGTGAAATATGAAAATTATGAAATTATTTTCATTGCAACTACTCATCTGCTCATTTGTTTAGTCTTGAAAATTATTCTTGATCAAATAATAGTTTTTCACAGATTTCTAATGATTACATCTTTGAATTATTACAATATCGACACTCAATCAGAAATAAAAGTAAAGTCATTGTCAACAATCTTTTCCTTTATTTAAGGTTTTATATTACACTTCAACACATAAGACGTTAAAGAAGCTCTTTCAGAAAACGCCACAAAGTCTCTAGATAGAAATCGTACAATATACATGATTTGAATAGTATTTTCGAACTATGATAAAGAAATATAAAGAATCTCCTCAAAAATCAAATGACAAATATGAATTGGAGTAAATATATTGAAATGTTTCTGGTCAGGATGGCCGAGTGGTCTAAGGCGCTGCGTTCAGGTCGCAGTCCACTTTGTGGGCGTGGGTTCAAATCCCACTTCTGACATATTAATTTTTACTGCAACATTCAATTATAAATTTCCAATATATGATATCTTTATTTGAAAACAATTTGAAAATGTCGAAAATGACAGAGAAAAACAAAAAAATCAAAAAACTTTATCTATTTCATCTGGTGGGTGCTTTCTAATGTGAAATATGAAAATTATGAAATTATTTTCATTGCAACTACTCATCTGCTCATTTGTTTAGTCTTGAAAATTATTCTTGATCAAATAATAGTTTTTCACAGATTTCTAATGATTACATCTTTCAATTATTACAATATCGACACTCAATCAGAAATAAAAGTAAAGTCATTGTCAACAATCCTTTCCTTTACACTTCAACACATAAGACGTTAAAGAAGCTCTTTCAGAAAACGCCACAAAGTCTCTAGATAGAAATCGTACAATATACATGATTTGAATAGTATTTTCGAACTATGATAAAGAAATATAAAGAATCTCCTCAAAAATCAAATGAAAAATATGAATTGGAGTAAATATATTGAAATGTTTCTGGTCAGGATGGCCGAGTGTCTAAGGCGCTGCGTTCAGGTCGCAGTCCACTTTGTGGGCGTGGGTTCAAATCCCACTTCTGACATATTATTTTTACTGCAACATTCAATTATAAATTTCCAATATATGATATCTTTATTTGAAAACAATTTGAAAATGTCGAAAATGACAGAGAAAAACAAAAAAATCAAAAAACTTTATCTATTTCATCTGGTGGGTGCTTTCTAATGTGAAATATGAAAATTATGAAATTATTTTCATTGCAACTACTCATCTGCTCATTTGTTTAGTCTTGAAAATTATTCTTGATCAAATAATAGTTTTTCACAGATTTCTAATGATTACATCTTTGAATTATTACAATATCGACACTCAATCAGAAATAAAAGTAAAGTCATTGTCAACAATCTTTTCCTTTATTTAAGGTTTTATATTACACTTCAACACATAAGACGTTAAAGAAGCTCTTTCAGAAAACGCCACAAAGTCTCTAGATAGAAATCGTACAATATACATGATTTGAATAGTATTTTCGAACTATGATAAAGAAATATAAAGAATCTCCTCAAAAATCAAATGACAAATATGAATTGGAGTAAATATATTGAAATGTTTCTGGTCAGGATGGCCGAGTGGTCTAAGGCGCTGCGTTCAGGTCGCAGTCCACTTTGTGGGCGTGGGTTCAAATCCCACTTCTGACATATTAATTTTTAGCTGCAACATTCAATTATAAATTTCGAATATATGATATCTTTATTTGAAAACAATTTGAAAATGTCGAAAATGACAGAGAAAAACAAAAAATCAAAAAACTTTATCTATTTCATCTGGTGGGTGCTTTCTAATGTGAAATATGAAAATTATGAAATTATTTTCATTGCAACTACTCATCTGCTCATTTGTTTAGTCTTGAAAATTATTCTTGATCAAATAATAGTTTTTCACAGATTTCTAATGATTACATCTTTGAATTATTACAATATCGACACTCAATCAGAAATAAAAGTAAAGTCATTGTCAACAATCTTTTCCTTTATTTAAGGTTTTATATTACACTTCAACACATAAGACGTTAAAGAAGCTCTTTCAGAAAACGCCACAAAGTCTCTAGATAGAAATCGTACAATATACATGATTTGAATAGTATTTTCGAACTATGATAAAGAAATATAAAGAATCTCCTCAAAAATCAAATGACAAATATGAATTGGAGTAAATATATTGAAATGTTTCTGGTCAGGATGGCCGAGTGGTCTAAGGCGCTGCGTTCAGGTCGCAGTCCACTTTGTGGGCGTGGGTTCAAATCCCACTTCTGACATATAATTTTTACTGCAACATTCAATTATAAATTTCCAATATATGATATCTTTATTTGAAAACAATTTGAAAATGTCGAAAATGACAGAGAAAAACAAAAAAATCAAAAAACTTTATCTATTTCATCTGGTGGGTGCTTTCTAATGTGAAATATGAAAATTATGAAATTATTTTCATTGCAACTACTCATCTGCTCATTTGTTTAGTCTTGAAAATTATTCTTGATCAAATAATAGTTTTTCACAGATTTCTAATGATTACATCTTTCAATTATTACAATATCGACACTCAATCAGAAATAAAAGTAAAGTCATTGTCAACAATCTTTTCCTTTATTTAAGGTTTTATATTACACTTCAACACATAAGACGTTAAAGAAGCTCTTTCAGAAAACGCCACAAAGTCTCTAGATAGAAATCGTACAATATACATGATTTGAATAGTATTTTCGAACTATGATAAAGAAATATAAAGAATCTCCTCAAAAATCAAATGACAAATATGAATTGGAGTAAATATATTGAAATGTTTCTGGTCAGGATGGCCGAGTGGTCTAAGGCGCTGCGTTCAGGTCGCAGTCCACTTTGTGGGCGTGGGTTCAAATCCCACTTCTGACATATTATTTTTAGTGCAACATTCAATTATAAATTTCGAATATATGATATCTTTATTTGAAAACAATTTGAAAATGTCGAAAATGACAGAGAAAAACAAAAAAATCAAAAAACTTTATCTATTTCATCTGGTGGGTGCTTTCTAATGTGAAATATGAAAATTATGAAATTATTTTCATTGCAACTACTCATCTGCTCATTTGTTTAGTCTTGAAAATTATTCTTGATCAAATAATAGTTTTTCACAGATTTCTAATGATTACATCTTTGAATTATTACAATATCGACACTCAATCAGAAATAAAAGTAAAGTCATTGTCAACAATCTTTTCCTTTATTTAAGGTTTTATATTACACTTCAACACATAAGACGTTAAAGAAGCTCTTTCAGAAAACGCCACAAAGTCTCTAGATAGAAATCGTACAATATACATGATTTGAATAGTATTTTCGAACTATGATAAAGAAATATAAAGAATCTCCTCAAAAATCAAATGACAAATATGAATTGGAGTAAATATATTGAAATGTTTCTGGTCAGGATGGCCGAGTGGTCTAAGGCGCTGCGTTCAGGTCGCAGTCCACTTTGTGGGCGTGGGTTCAAATCCCACTTCTGACATATAATTTTTACTGCAACATTCAATTATAAATTTCCAATATATGATATCTTTATTTGAAAACAATTTGAAAATGTCGAAAATGACAGAGAAAAACAAAAAAATCAAAAAACTTTATCTATTTCATCTGGTGGGTGCTTTCTAATGTGAAATATGAAAATTATGAAATTATTTTCATTGCAACTACTCATCTGCTCATTTGTTTAGTCTTGAAAATTATTCTTGATCAAATAATAGATTTTCACAGATTTCTAATGATTACATCTTTCAATTATTACAATATCGACACTCAATCAGAAATAAAAGTAAAGCCATTGTCAACAATCTTTTCCTTTATTTAAGGTTTTATATTACACTTCAACACATAAGACGTTAAAGAAGCTCTTTCAGAAAACTCCACAAAATCTCTAGATAGAAATCGTTCAATATACATGATTTGAATAGTATTTTCGAACTATGATAAAGAAATATAAAGAATCTCCTCAAAAATCAAATGACAAATATGAATTGGAGTAAATATATTGAAATGTTTCTGGTCAGGATGGCCGAGTGGTCTAAGGCGCTGCGTTCAGGTCGCAGTCCACTTTGTGGGCGTGGGTTCAAATCCCACTTCTGACATATAATTTTTACTGCAACATTCAATTATAAATTTCCAATATATGATATCTTTATTTGAAAACAATTTGAAAATGTCGAAAATGACAGAGAAAAACAAAAAAATCAAAAAACTTTATCTATTTCATCTGGTGGGTGCTTTCTAATGTGAAATATGAAAATTATGAAATTATTTTCATTGCAACTACTCATCTGCTCATTTGTTTAGTCTTGAAAATTATTCTTGATCAAATAATAGTTTTTCACAGATTTCTAATGATTACATCTTTGAATTATTACAATATCGACACTCAATCAGAAATAAAAGTAAAGTCATTGTCAACAATCTTTTCCTTTATTTAAGGTTTTATATTACACTTCAACACATAAGACGTTAAAGAAGCTCTTTCAGAAAACGCCACAAAGTCTCTAGATAGAAATCGTACAATATACATGATTTGAATAGTATTTTCGAACTATGATAAAGAAATATAAAGAATCTCCTCAAAAATCAAATGACAAATATGAATTGGAGTAAATATATTGAAATGTTTCTGGTCAGGATGGCCGAGTGGTCTAAGGTGCTGCGTTCAGGTCGCAGTCCACTTTGTGGGCGTGGGTTCAAATCCCACTTCTGACATATAATTTTTACTGCAACATTCAATTATAAATTTCCAATATATGATATCTTTATTTGAAAACAATTTGAAAATGTCGAAAATGACAGAGAAAAACAAAAAAATCAAAAAACTTTATCTATTTCATCTGGTGGGTGCTTTCTAATGTGAAATATGAAAATTATGAAATTATTTTCATTGCAACTACTCATCTGCTCATTTGTTTAGTCTTGAAAATTATTCTTGATCAAATAATAGTTTTTCACAGATTTCTAATTTAAATCATTGGAATATTGATTTTTAGTCTTGAAAATGGAGAAATGTAAATTTGGTAATTTTAATGGGAATTCCAGTTTTTTGGACTTGTCAAGGAGGATGTATTCGTTGGAGGATGGATTTTTGGAAATTAAAGGTAAGCTTTATTTATTTTTAAGCTATATAAATCTAGATTACAGTTTAAATTCTGAGAATGCCAATGCTTCTCTTTTAAATAATTTTGTAAAAGATGATGAATTTAGAAACAATTTTAGTAATGTATTTCATTCTAATACTTATAGTTCTTATCAGAATAAAGTAAATGATTTTCAAAATCAAAAACATAAATTGAATAAAAAAATTTCTTATATTACTAAATTAAGAAATAATTCAAATCCTTTAAATATAATTAAGGGTAAAAGCCCGATATAGCGTCGGTAATTATATACATCAAAATATACCACAAAAGATAGCTACTTCATATAGATTTCATATGGATTTAATTTTTATTAAATTAAATTTTAAATGTAAAATGGCCGGAAGACCATGAGCATCCACAATAATGCGGAATTTGCAATCAACCGTGCACATTGAATCGGTACCAGCAGGGAATTGACGGTAGGAGATGGGCATGCGACCGTTGTGGTTACCGTGTATCGGTGCGAAACAAATCCTTCTTTGCACGCAGTCAATTATCATTTCAACAAATTGTTGTCCTCGTTTATTGCTGGTCGTATGATATGCCGCAGATGCAGATGCAGCACGAGGCTGATGTTGCCAAAAACCTAGTAATTGATTGGTGCAACTACATGCGCGAAGAGTGTGCAACATGGCCGGAACGCAGTGCGCCCGAAATTGGTGGAATAGACGTCAATGGACAATCTATAATTGTGGAAATAGATGAAACAAAATATTTTCACAGGAAATATCACCGTGGCCAGTGGCGTGATGGCCACTGGGTTTTCGGAGGAATTGAAAGAGAAAGTGGCCGGTGCTTCCTGTTGGAAGTGCAAGACAGGCGGGCAGGGACGTTGCAAGCCTGTATAGAAGCTCACATTTTGCCAGGGACACATATAATGTCTGATGGGTGGGCTGCATATGTAAATATAGATCAAATCAGACATGGAATATATGAGCATTCCGTTGTTGTGCACCAAAGTAACTTCGTCGATCCTAATGACTCCGAAGTGCATACTCAGAACATCGAGAACATGTGGATGAGGGCAAAGAGGAAGTTGAAAAGACAATTTGGAACAAGTCGCGCGTTGTTTCCGTCATATCTGCAAGAATTTGCGTATCGTAACCAATTTCGACGCACAGACTTGTTTCCAAACTTCTTAATTACGCTTATGGATAACTATCCGTGAATTACTTTTCGTGATGTTGTTTACTTGAAATACAATTGCGCTGTTTGAGTGTATTTTGATGTGAATAAAGCTTGTTTGGGTGTACTGTCACTTTTTTGTGGTATATTTTGATGTAAATAATTACCGACGATATATCGGGCTTTTACCTAATTAAGCCTAAAATTGTAAATAATCCCTTAAATGCTGGATCTAGAACGAATATATATAATGATTCTAATGATCCTAATTATTCTAATTGCTCAAATAAAAATAGAGTAATGATATTACATTAGAGGCCAAGGACCAAATGTGAACAGTTCAGAGTATATTGCGTAATTCGATACAATGTGTTAGTTATTACGCAATATACATTACTATTTAAGAGTGATCACTCTGTGTTTATATTAATAAATCTTTAGATGGAACCAATTGTTGTAACTGGCGACCACGCCGAAAATGTTCACACAATGACGACTCGAGGAGAAGGGAAAAAGTCTGCAAGAGACGCACTACCGAAACGTGCACAAGAACTCTTGGATATGGAAATTAGAAGATACGACGGCAGGTGTACCAAGGAAGCTGAAAAATGGATACAGGCAATTGATGATTGGATCGCTAGGAATGATTTGAAGAGGACAGAAGCATTCGATTTTCTCCTTTGCGATGAAGCGGCTACACTGTGGAAAAATTTCAAAACAGAAAAAACAACAGATAAAGCAGCTAAAGAGTGGTTTTCCGAAACATTTACAATTAAATTGACTATTATAGACAAGATTAAAGAACTTGCTGCAATTAGACAAGAGGAAAATGAGAGATATGCAACCTTCGAAATCAGGGTATTGAAATTAGTGAGTGAAGTTATTAATTCAGGAATGAGGGTAGATGAGATTGCTAATGAAATTATAACTGGACGCGTCAGAGACAGAAGATTAAAGGATGCTCTAACAATGAAACCATCGATGACAGCAGAAGAACGAAATCAACTGGCCAAAATTTACGAAAAAGTGGAATCAAAAGAAAAGACGGAAGAAATTATGGTAATAAAGAAGAGTAGTTACGCGGAAGCAACAAGGAGAAGAAATTCAGAAACGTTTACAAGAGAAACAAATGGAAGTAACACCAATGTATTAAGAAGCCAAGGAAATTACAGAAGAGAGAATTTACCAGATAATTCGTATAGCAGAAATAACGAAATGAATCATGCAGTCGAACGGAATGTGCAGAGAAGGACACCAACGGTTTCGCTTAAACACATTGCCAACACATTACAATCGATCTAGAGGCCTTCCTGATCCAAGAAACGGCGAATTACAGTCAGGCCAATGTTTTTGCTGTGGCGAATATGGGCACAGAAGATATGAATGTCCACTAAAAGATAAATGTTTGATATGTGGTAAGGGAGGGCATAATTTTCGTGATTGTTATTTATTAAGAAAGAAAGACCAACATAACTATGAGAACAAGAAAATGATAGCTTGTGTGCATGACGAAGAAAACGGAAGAAATTACTCCGATGATGCAGAAACAAGAGAATCAATTAATGATTATGCAATTCATGATGTGGAAACTGAAAAAAACACGAGGAACTCTATTGCATACATTTCGTCAATGGGGTTGTAAAGAAAGAAAATCGGAATGACAGAACAGAGGGAATGAGGTATGCGACGTCAGATGGAAGAGAATGGAGCAAGATGATGATAAATGATGTTGAGATTGAGATGTTGTGGGATTCTGGAGCTTCAATTACAGTGATGAATGAGGAAACATGGAATAAAATTGGCAGTCCACGTTTAAGCAGCAGTGAAATCAAAATATGTGGAGTTTTTCCAGGAACTCAAAAACCACAGGGATGTACAGAAGTAAATGTTTATTGGCACAATAAGATGAAGACTATCAAAATAATTGTTATTAAAAATATATTTCCAGGTTTTATTGGTGGGATAGATACTTTGAAAGCATTTGGAGTGCAGTTGATGGAAATTAACAATATCGAATCCGAGATAAAGATTAGCAATTATACTGATGACGAGAGAAGGCAAAAAGCAAAAAAGGAATTGGGAAGAAATGAATTGCCAACAATTAACAAATTATTAGATGAATTCGGGTCAATATTTATGGCAGCCAGATTTGATTTAGGATTCACAAGAATCGTAGAGCACGAAATTAATACATCTGGGAATCCAACAATGCAATTTCCAAGACGACAACCGATGCATCTAGAACAGAAAATTGAAGATATGATAAAAGAGTTAACAAAAGCTGGAGTTATAAGACGATGTAAAAGTCCATGGAGCTCTCCATTGGTTGTAGTAGGAAAGAAAGACGGCTCAATTAGAATGTGCGTAGACTATCGAGAGTTGAATAAGATGACAGAAAGAGAATCTTTTCCTATGCCCAACATATTCCAATTACTCGATAACCTATCAGGATCTAAATTCTTTTCTTCTCTAGATCTTGGACAAGCATACTATCAGGTCGCATTAGCAGAAGAAGCACAAGAAAAAACGGCTTTTAGTTCCAAAGAAGGTCAATTTTGTTTCAATCGACTTCCATTTGGATTATCAACGGCTCCAGCAACATTTCAGCGATTAATGCACACGATGTTAGAGGGTATATTGTTTAATGGAGCAATTGTTTATTTAGACGATATTCTGGTATATGGCAAGGACCAGTCTGAACATGATGAGCGATTACGAGAAGTTTTCAAAAGAATAAAAAAAACAGGACTAAGAATAAATCCGGAGAAGTGCGAAATTTACAAAACCAAATTAAAATTCCTTGGTCACACCGTCAGTGAAGATGGAATACAGACAAATTCAGAGAAGATCAAGTCAATTACAGAAGCGACGAAACCACAGTGTGCTAAACAACTTCGATCTTTTCTAGGTTTGACAAATTACTATAGACGATTTGTCAAAGATTATGCTAAAATAGCAGCACCCCTACATGCAGCAGCGTCAAGTTGTGATAAAACAATCGAATGGTCAGAAAATTGTGAAAACAGTTTTAAACAACTTAAAGAAGCCTTAACACAGCACCTATTCTTGATTTTCCTCGTATAGACCGTAAATTTATATTGGATACTGATGCCAGTTTGGAAGCTATTGGAGCAGTGTTGAGTCAAATAAAAGAAGACGGTTCAGAAATATTTATCGCATACGGTTCAAGAAATCTGACGGCCCATGAAAAGGGATACTGCGTAACAGGGAAAGAGTTATTGGCATTGCATGAATATGTTTTATATTTTAGACAGTATTTATACGGGAAAGAATTCGTGGCTCGAACAGATCACAAAGCTTTAGTATTTATGAACACGAATAAAAAAGCAATAAGTCCACAATTTCAGACATGGATGGCTAATCTATCGGAATACGATTTCCAATTGAAATACCGGAAAGGTGAAGAACATGCAAACGCAGACGGATTATCAAGGATCGAGGGTAGTTTATGTGCACAGTGTCAGACAGCACATGTACAACATAAACAAGAAAGGTCAAGAGTAAGATATATCAATTTGATACAAAAAACACAGACAATGTTAGAAATTATGGAAGAACAGAAGAAAGATAAATTGTTCCAGGAAGTGATGGAAATTCTTAAGAATCAGATAGATTTTCGGAAGGAATCGTTTCTAAATAGTTTTTTATTCAGATATAAAGATCGGTTAAAGATATCGGATGATATGCTTGTATTGGAATCAGACAAAAAAAATCTAGTGATAATCCCAAAAAGCTATCAATCTAAACTAGTGACTAAAATACATGAAGATTTATGTCACGTTGGAATTAAGAAACTGTTTCATTATTTGGAAGGGAATTTTTTCTGGCCGAAAATGCAAGAAACCGTTAAAGAGATAGTAAAACGATGTGTCACATGTGCAAGACGGAAAATAGACCAAGGGAGGACAAAGGAAATTTTAATTCCACACGAAAGTTCTGAATTTCTAGAACAGATTGTGATGGATGTTGCTTTCATGGAGAGAACTTCAACCGACAAAAAGTATGTTATCGTTATTATTGATAGGTTTAGCAAATTAGTAAGTTTAACGGCTACAGCAAACCAAGATGAAAAAACTATTTTGAAGACGCTAATGAACAATTGGATTTACAAATATGGTAAACCTCAAAGTATATTGACAGACAGAGGGCGAAATTTTGAAAGCAAATATTTTAAGGAAAAATTAGAACAACTTGGAATAAAGCAAGAATTCGCCTCGCCATATCAACATCAGTCGAATGGCTTAGTGGAAAGAGCTATCAGAACAATGCGAGATTTACTTGTGACTACGATGAAAGGGGGCTGTGCTGAAAAACAGTGGCACGAACTGCTGCCTCGAATTGAATTCAGTATAAATGCAACTTATCAAAGTTCTACAAAATATTCACCATTTGAGATAGTATATGGACGAAAAATAACGTTACACGCTAATTCTAGACTCAAACATCAAGTACACGATATTTCGGAAGAAGCACAAAAGAATAACAAGCAAGCTGCGCAAAAGATGAGAACATTTGAAAAAGACAAAAGAATTAAACGACATTTTGAAGTGGGGGAGGAGGTACTAGTAAGACGAGAACCACATAGAAGAAACAAAAATGATATTCAATATGATGGTCCATATAAAATTCTTAGATTTATTTCAGATCATCAAGTTGAATTGCAATATCCAGATACGACACGGCACCGACGAATCGAATGGTTAAAGAGATGGCATCAATCTTATGAAGGGGAGAGTAATGATATTACATTAGAGGCCAAGGACCAAATGTGAACAGTTCAGAGTATATTGCGTAATTCGATACAATGTGTTAGTTATTACGCAATATACATTACTATTTAAGAGTGATCACTCTGTGTTTATATTAATAAATCTTTAGATGGAACCAATTGTTGTAACTAATAGACTCTATTAAATAGAGTAAAGAATTTGAATAAAAATTTATTTGTAAATAAATTAAATTCTGATTCGATAATCCGGAGCGGCCCTTCTCTTGACCATCAGGCTCAGGCATGTAGAATACTGGAACCTAAATTAAAAATAACTGTTAATAATAAAATTCGAAAAGTAGAATTTTATTTACCTAAATTTGAAGACCAAATGTTATCTAATATTCAATTAAATAACTTAAACAAATCAGAATTAAATATAATTAAAGTTGAAAAAACGATTCAAATTTTTTGGCTAAAGAAAACAAAAGCTTTTCGAAAAATAAAATGTATACAAAATACAAAATATTTTAAAAGCAAAAATTTGATTAATAACAAAAATTACTCAAATTCAATTTTTCCTTCTTATGTAAGAACTCTTTCAAGGACGGAGAAAACAAATTTGATAAAACTTTTCCCAAAATTTGGTAAATTAATAAAGTCTCGGGAAACTCAGAATAAATTTCAATCGATAAATAAAGAATTAGCTTCTATATCTGGAAATTATAATCCTTTGTCGATCGTGGATTTTTCACATTTCTTTTACAGAAACCACAACATATGCGTTTCCCATAAATTAAACTATAAAGCGAAAGTCCCGATCGAGATAAAAACTTCTAGTACATTGAAAATTTCGCTAATAGATTCGAATATTGTTAAAACTAACAAATATGTTGATAGTTTTATCCCTGCATCCTCTGTAATTAAAAGAATTTTGTATTCCCTCTCACATAAGCTTGCAGAGACGGCTACCATCAAAATTATAAATCAAAGAGCGGCACAGACAAATAACATCTTGAACGGAATGAAACAACGACGTGAACTTCCCGATTTCTTGATAAGATCACAGATAAAATTTTCTGAAGGTGATTTTATCTTATTAGATCTTTTCAATAGCTGTGACTCTGGTAATGGGAACACCAGTCTTCAAACCTTAGAACTTTCGCGATCACAGTTGAAAGAGTTATATAAATCGTTTCCTGAAATTCAGGAATTATATTTTTCTGAGAATATAAATAAGAATCCTGATTTATTAACTAAATTAATTAATGATTTAAAATTAGAAAAAAATTTCCCTAATGAGATCTCGTTTGTGAAGGGCAAATTTATTAAAACTAATAAAATTACTGAAATTCCTAAAGTCCCACATTCAGAAAATGCGTCTGATATAATGTTCAACCTGGGACTGATTAATTTTGTTCAAATGTCAGAAGATGACTCCATACTGAAATCTCTTTTGACTCAGCCAAACTCCCCATCTAAACTGGTTGACATTATATATTACATCAACTATTTAAGTTTAAAAGGCACCATCATACACATTTCAAATCCTACATTTGATGAGTACGTTAAAAACTATTTACGTAATTGTTTTTTGATGCACTCACTTACTCAAATTGAGAATTGCAATACATTAAGGTGCGACAACATCGAAAATTGGGGTCCGGTGATGATTAATATGATCCCCAGTCTTTCATACTACTCTTCTAGTTGTCAGGAAAGACTATTAAAACTTCGACAGTGGAAACTATCAGGGGAGATCGATAGAATACACAACATAATCTCTCCAGAAGCCATCTATAAAATCAATTCCTTTCTTGACAAAATTGATGAAATCTATCCACAAAAGGCTGCCCAACTTAAAGTTCTTGAGAATTTGGGTGGCAACATTAATGAAGTGGAATTAGGCACATCAGAAGAAGAGATGATAAAGGCTAAAAGATTTCTCTTTTTTATCATTAGAGATAAAAAGAAATTTTTATCTAATAGTTAATTCTCCTATCGTATACCTAAGCATTGTAGGAAAATTTGCACACCAAATATGACTTGCATTATCACTAACATGCTTGATGCCCTCTTGACATCTATGATTGAAAGTAATGGTGATCTACAAGAACATGCGACTCTGAAACGACAGCTGCCTGTTGATTTGGATATTATACCATCTACTCCCGCAATTTCTTGTTGTGATCAACAAGAGGACCTACTAACAAGACCAAGTAGGAAAACGAGGAAAGTAGCCTCCAAGATTAAATGAAGGTGCGTGCCTGCATCAGTCTCAACATCTGCCCCAATCTCTAAGGAGACTGATGCAGACAGCACAAAAAATACTAATAAACATCACAACATCATTAATAATAATAAAAATTTGATGGTAAAACGCGACCCAAAGATCTGGTTCACTGATGATGATATTGATAATTTTCTCGAAAACCACATCATGAACCCAGAATTTGCGTCTATCAAATGTTTTATCGTTGAGATTTTGTGCTCTAACCTCGAGAATGACACTTTCCCGATTCCGGAAAGAGTCTTGAAAGCACAAGTAATATTATGCCCCCTTAACATCAACAAATCTCATTGGATCTTGTTCGTTTATTGTAAATCTTCTCTAATTTCTTACTTCATCGATCCAATCCTCCTAAATCGGCATAGTTTTACAAATAAAACAATTGCTCTTAAAATCACAATGGCTCTGAATGAATTGTTTGACCTTAAAGTAGCCATAACTTTTCATCCCCATAATAACCTTTTATATCAAAACAATAGCTACGATTGTGGGCCATACATCTGCGCATATGCCATGATGATTTGTGGAGAATGGCAGAACTTGTCCGGTTGCTTCATCGAGACTATCAGGAAAGAGGTCCACCAATTTAAACTTACTCCACAACAAAAAGATCCCAAAACTTCGGGGGTGGCCTTCCAAAATTCATGGAGACAATCAAACGAAATGGAGTTAAGAAGGTGAGTAATGGTAACCTGATATATCTCCAGAAACAGAGTTCATGCGTCACATACCTGATTAGTGAATGGTATAAAGATAAGAGCAATATTACTGTTCTTTCTCCTGAACTGACATTGAATGTTATTGCACAAAATGATACATTCATTAGGGAAAATGTCACGTTTAAACAATTTGCTGGAATATAACATGTCATCAGTGTCATCCCAGACGGCACGAATTGGAGTTTTTATCTTTTCTCTTTCATTTTAGGAATCAGTTACATTTTCAACTTTAACAACCGAATTCTAAGTGAGAGACTAATCGGAATAGGAGAAAACATAACAGACTATATGAATAAATTTTTCCTTTCTCAAACGAAAATTAACTTCAATAGTCATCACAACATCGACCACATTTCCATCATATCTGGTGACCCACACGTTTTTGCTTCTGCTTTCATTGAATTGGTTGAAAAATTACTGTTTGACAATCAGATTTGTCGCACAAGAATCAGTGAGTCCCTTAAATCTTATAGAATTCAACAAACAAACGAAATCTCCAGGAATTTAAACTTAATTAACTGTAAAATTAGTGATGAAATCACATCAAAATACATTCATAATTTAAAATTACCCACAAAATTCATGTTCTTAAAAAAAAAAATCAAATTTTATTTTATGAAAATCCAGGGCCATGTGGCCAGTAAGGGGAGATCAATTCTCACCCTTATGCAATCTCCAGCATTTATTCATCTAGTCTGTGGATGTTAGAGTATTTACTCCGACATCTAAACGTGGTTTCCCTGAAAACTTCAGTCCGGTTTGGTAGCGGGGAGTCCTTTCTGAAGCTCCTGGCATTGGCTCATTTTCATTTGTTTTCCAGATAATCATCACTGAGCGGTGTAGGGGATAAACATGACTAATCATAAACATGATCAGCCATGGCCCATATTGATGCACCTGGCATTCATTCGATTGATTAGGAGAGGCGGATCCAATTGAATTCTGACATAGGACAGGTTTCGCAGATGGGATAGTAGTAGTATTGTAATGAAGTTTTCAGTTTTCTAAAAGAAGTAATAGGTATATGTAATAGGTATAGATAAGGGTAATTTATGATAATAATAATAATAATAATAATAATAATAATAATAATAATAATAATAATAATAATAATAATAATAATAATAATAATAATTATAATAATAATAATAATAATAATAATAATAATAATAATAATAATAATAATAATAATAATAATAATAATAATAATAATAATAATAATAATAATAATAGTATAGTAGTATAGTAATGAAGTTTTGGGCTTTCTAAGAGAAGTTAATTTTTTGGAGTAGGAAGACTCCATTTGTGATGTTTGTAGCGTAAGAATGTTAATACAATATTATAGTATAGATTGGAAGGATAGTGCGTAGGCAGGAAAGATAGAGATTTAAGGTGGATATATATTAGTTATACGAACAACTAAAAAGTTATTATCAGTTAGGCGGAGTCCCTACAAGGACACCTACATTAACCCACTGATAATAAGTATACACATGATATAATATATAATAGGTATATATAAGGATAATTTATGATAAGAAATTAGGAGTATTTTTTTTAGAAATTGAAGTTCAAAGTTATTAGGTGTCAATGCCCCGTATGATGCTATATTAATGAAGTTTAAATTATAAATATACATAATTACGTTCACTTGATAAAAAATATACGCTTAATTGTATTTTATTAAGTAAAGATAAGATGAAATTAAGATAAGAAAAATCAAAATCAAAATAAAAATAAGTTCATATTAGTTATAGATGTTGAGATTCAATATTGTTAAATATTTGTTACTGTAATTTAAATTATAATTATACATTAATTTATCTTTAGTTTATTTATTTAAGAATATAATAAAACCATAATGTATAATATAATTATCTCATAAATACTGTTAATAATAAGTTTCTACAAGTATATAATAAGGGATGTTCGTATGTCAGAGCCCAAGGAGGATTTTCTATGGATTTTGATTGATTAATTATTTTTGATTTGCATATAATATAGCTATAGTGGACAATATAAATAAGATAGTATGCATTGAGTACATATATATAAGTAAATAAATATATGATTATCAGTCATTAAGCAAATGCTCTCTCAGAATATGATAGCTACTAATAACAGCAGCTGTGCACGCTTTTCGTGCCAGTCCAACTATTTCAGATTTTGAGAGACCTATTTTACTTAGAACTTGGTTATTATTGCTATCCCAGGACCCCAGAGTACCTATAACTAGGGCAGAGATAGTTGTTTAAGTTTTATGTGCTTTACCGATGTCAATAGCCAAATTAGCATATTTGATGTAATTATTTTTGGTGGCCATTTTAAAGTTCTCCCTTTGTTCATATGGGACCTTTATGTCAAGAATATGGATGTTATTATTTCTGGAGGATTTTATAACTAAGTCAGGTTTAAGAGTCGATGTCACCCCTTGTGGTGTTATGTCGATGTCAAGATGAAAGTTTAAGTTTGAAAGGTAGTCACAGACCGCTTCAAGAACATGAGAGTGTTTATTTCTTCGAGCATTAATCTTCACCGGGCAGTGGTTAAAGATATGGGCTTGTGTTTCAGGGTGAGAGAAGCATTGTCTACAGAGTATTGATTTTCCAGATTTAAGCCTATGAGGAGTGAAGTTGAGTTTTATGAGGTTATTACGAGCCTTGACAAGGAAGAAGAATTGAGCATCATTAAGAGTATCAGTTTTCAGAAGGAAGTCTGCTGTACTGCTATTAGAGATAGAATTTGTTATATGACCTTGATAAGTGAGGGACATCCATTTTTCTGCATGTATGAGGCCGATAATGCTGTGTAGTTCTGAGGAAATATTTTTGACATTAAATTCATTAAAATAGTTAATTCGGTCGTTAAATTTTATTTCGAGTTGGTAAAGGTTCTCCAAATGCACAATTTTGGCGTGTATACCATATTTTCTACGAAGCAAGTCAGCTGATTTTCGAAATTTCGTGAAGATAGAGCGAGTCGGGAAAGATTTGGATGTGTTACCATTAATCCATGATAGAGCTGCTTCAAGGTTACCTTGACCACGTGCAAGTGCAAGTTCGGAAAGGATAAGATTACGTAGAGGAATATCAGAGGAATTTAAAGCACGTGAAAGGTGTACGATGCTCTGAATTAAGTATTCATCAATTGTAGCGGTGAGACCGATTCCACCCATTTTAATGGAGGCGTATAAGAAATTATTATTAATTTCTAGGAGCTTATCGCCTAGAGAAAGTTTTATCAGTTTTCTGAATCTGTTGTCGAAGCCTTTTTGGGGAGTACGATCCTTTATTATGCTATCTTTATGAGAATCAAGGACATTATGAAGAATTGACATTATGAATGAAAATTTTGATAGCATTTATCTTTTGAGAAGGGTGAAGGTGTGAGTTTAAGATTTTTTCGGTATCTTTAATAGCAAGGTTAAGTCTTTCATCAATGTTGTGCCTTTTTTTACAAGAAAAATCACCTCCAAGATATCTGTAGAAATTAGAGTCGTCCACCTTAGGAATAATTTCGTTGTAAAGTTTAATCGGGTGGTAGTTAAATTTATCATCTAGGTGAAAGTAGCCAGATTTTGAGGGTTTAAACTTTAGATTAGCCTGTGAAGCTAGACGGACAGTTTCAAGAAGAGCAGATGTAATTGAGGAGTATGAGTTAGAGATCAGTACGATGTCGTCAGCATACGCAAGAATACCGACATTCATATCGCCGAACAAAAAAGGTGGGAGATTAAGATATTTTTAAGAATATAGTCAATAGAAAGGCAAAAGAGAGTCATTGAGAGTGGACATCCCTGTTTAACTCCCTTCAGAATTGGAACAGTCGGCGAGAGTTCCCCTCACAGTCAAAGATGGTTTTAACATTTTCATACATGTTATTTATAAGTTTAATGGTGTTAGGATCAATGCCCATTGTAGATAAGGTGTGTCAGATAAGGTCGTGTGGTAAAGAACCGAAGGCGTCAGTGATGTCCAGCCATACAATATGAAGGTCTGTCTTGTTACGTAAAGAAGCATCCTTAACGAGTTGGAGGATAAGATTATCTTCAGCGCATCCATCGGGGGCACCGATTGCTTTCTGATTATTAGAGATGAGGTTACCCTGCTTGATCCAACCAAGAAGTCTGTTATTAAGGAGTGATGAGAAGATACGGTATGCTGTGTTCATAATGGAGATTGGTCTCCACGAACTAGCCTCATGGCTTGTCTCATTCTTACCAGATTTAAGGATCAGCTTTGTACGAAAGGTCTTCCATTTAGATGGACAGATGGAGTTTCTTTGGATGTTGTTGCATAAGGATAATATAAGTTCGAAGTCAGGTGAGATTTTTTTCCAGTTGGCAAGAGTGATAAGATCCAATCCTGGAGCAGTGTTATCAAGATTTGAGAAGATATATTTTATTTCGTCAATGTCAAAAGGGGTAGAAGAGTAGTTTTCAGGGAAAGAGCAATGGATGTTAATGTAGCGTGGGTTGGACTTTACCAATTCCCTGCAAAGAGTTTGAGAATATTTGACATGGTTGGTTTCTGAGAGTTAATTTCATTATTTAATATTTTAGAAATTTCTTCCTTGGGGTCGAACTTATACCTATTCCTTTTAATAATTAATAATTCGTTGACAATTCTTTTCCTCTTATGGATGATGTCAACCGGTTTTTTAGCAATATATTTTATTGCATTGATATTTTGATTAATTTTTTCGATTTCACAAAGGACTGTATCACAGTCCGTTGCATCCGAGTTTAAGTTAATTATAAGACTATTGATAAATGGTCGATATTTTCGCACATCATCATTAGCCATTCTGTTATTAATAATTTTTTTAATGATATTTTTTATCTTATCAGACATATTCTGGATGTTTGGAGAGGTAATCCTATCATGTTTCATCAAACATTCAATCATATGGCATACAAAGAAGGCTGATTCGCTAGGAGAGCTGCATCTGGGGTATTCAAGATATTGAAGTTTGATGTCTATAGGAGAGACAATTTTTTGTAGGTCAAGAATGGTTTCAAGGATATTATTAGCGAGTATGAGATGGGTAGAGGGACATTCATCAGTGATAGGGTCAATAAGTAGTGCAAGTTTACGACGCTTGTCAAGAAAAAAGAAGAACCAATTGTCTTTGGAATGACACATTGGCATTATGATCTCATTCCAATCAGAAAATTCTTTAAAGGGAAAGGATTCGAAGAAGGTTTCGAAGTTGTACTGAATGAGGGCGTTTCCTATATAAGGGTCAACGAATATAGAAGTATGTCTGATGGCAAACGAGAAGTTGAAAGCCTTGATTGTATGCAGTGACCATCATGCAGCTTCTTTATCGATATTATTAGAGAAAAGGATATTATCAGGTAAATCCCTGGTAATAATTTCATTATTTGGGGGAGATAGGATTGCCTCTTGGGTATCCAGAATGTCGATGAATACATTATTAATATTATTGTTGGTTACATTAGAAGAGTTGATAGGATTATTAGGGTTGCTGTTCTCAAGAGTAGGGTGGTTATTCTCTATATGGGTTTTAGTATCAACATGATTTATCCACTCTCCACAAAAAGAGTATTTTACAATTAATGTCAAATTTTAGGTTTTTATGATTTTTGGAAATATGGGACATAATTGTATGTAACGGGGTATCAATGTCGAAAGAGTCATAACATTTGTGACAGTTTTTGTTCCAAAAGTGGCAAGCGAGAAGATTTGAGGGTGTAATTTTTAGAGTAACAATTTTCAGGAAGTCTTTACTTACATTGCATTGGTGTTGGAACTGAGAAATATGGTTAAAAAGATTCCTAAGTGTAATAAGATTAAGTGTGGACCTGCTTCCTTCCCCTTTGGGTTTATATTGTAAGCAGTCGATAAGTGAGTCATAAGTGATAGTTATATTATGGATGTCTTTCGCATGTGAAATGATTTTTTCGAAGTCTATAGCAGATATATGTCCGCAAAAATCCGTGTGATGAACTCCACGGCATTGTTACTGTAGTTTGGGTAGTGGCGGGGAACTGTCTAAGTCCACATTTTCGAGTAAGGAGCTGTTTTTAGTTACCCTGTCTTTATTAGAATTAAATATGGTTGAAGAATCATCAAGTGGTGAAGGTCTAAGTGAGATATTATAAATCTTGGAATCCTCAATAGATTCAGTCAGTAAAAGGTTGTTTTCTGGGAAAGATGTAGGAAGAGGATTGAGGCAGTTAATTGGAGATACATATTCAGTGTCGTAGCGAGTAGGTAGAATATTATTAGAATGAGTAGCGGATTCATTAGTGCTGGGGCTGCTTGATAGGAGGACGTCGTCACAGTCAGAGTTGAAGAGATCACTTGGGTATTCAGGGGGTTTATCTGAAGTATTAATAGCATCCTCACCATCTGATACAGGGGGGATTCGATTGTGTCATCAAAGTAACAACTATAGTAGGACGTGTCAATGCTGATTTTCGAACAGGATGAGTCACTTTCAGGGTCGTAAGTTAGTTCCGATAAATTAGAGCAAGATGAAGTATTTTCTGGGGTGTTGGGAGGGGAGGTATTAGTTATATTGTTAGATTCAGTATATCTAACTTTTTCAAGAAGTTTTTCATTGGGTCGGATATCCTTAGGATCAGAAAAATTCGGAATAGGCTTAGAAAAATGTGGTCTAAGAGACGTGTTTTGATATCAGTAAAAAAACGCAAGATCTCGAAGCCATGAAACATTGCTGTACTCCTGAATACGTCCTTCCAAAAATAAACTTATTTGTGGTGACAATTCTCTAAAACGTTTTAAAATTTTTCCCTTACTTAGCCAACAAACTTCTGTATGTAATAACAGATCACCATATTGACAATCGAGCTCGTCGGTTAGTCCTTTAAATAAACGTCTTTGCAGTGATTTTCCTCTTATAGAATTATTAATTTTGACTACAAGTTTCATAACAGAATTCATGTTCAAAAATTTAGCACAAAGGGCTTGTTGATGTATTATACTGTGATAACTTATGAATTCAGAATATTTTTGATCTTTTTTACATAATGCAATAAAACCTTTATGCATTCCGGTTAATGATGGAGCTCCATCAGTAGTGATACTTACCAATTAATCCAAATACATATTATTTTCATCTACGAAATCATTAACGATTTGATAAATATCCTGGCCACGTGAATGTCCTTCAAGGGTTAATTTTTTAAAAGTTCTTCTCTCACGTCAAAAGTGTTAAACACCATACGCACAAAAATAGCCAACTGAGCTTTATCAACCACATCTAAACTTTCATCAAGTAGCATCGAAAAATAAGAATACGTATTATAACTGAATAAATGTATCAGAAGCTATCGAGTCTACACGGCGCGTGACAGTTTTAGCTGATAATTGCAGTGAAGCTATAGCTGTCATAATGTCAGATTTGTTTTTGAAATCATCGAACAAAGAATGCTTGTTTTAAATATTCACCATCTTCAAATGACTTTTTGTAATAGCCAAAACTTTGCAGACGCGAAAGGATGCTAGAGTAGCCACTTCATTTTTGCTAGCATGACCATTTGGTGACCCCTGATCTAAATTCATCTATTTCTAAAATATAAAAAGATTTTTGCAAAATTATTTAAATGCTTTCTTTAAATATTATTAAAACCGCGAAATATTGGTTATAATTTAAAAAAAACTAAGTGTAATCATTTTGAATTTATTTATAAGTTAATGAATACCATTAAATTTGTTATAAATAATCAATGATATATTTTTTTCCAATATTTCAAATTAACATTTTAGCTTTTTAGAATGTCGAAAAAACTAATTCATCCCTTAAGAGTTGTGCAATTAGATGCATTGGAAATAGATGATGCTTTAGAAAAGATTATAAATAACTTCATTGAAAATATTTATCCATATTCTAGTCAACAAAAATACTTGGCAGATATTCTTAAATTAGTTGCGAATTTTTACGTGACGTTTATTAATGTTTATCAAAGAGATTCAACTTATGGAATGCATCAGTTGAATCTTAAAATTGATTCCGATGTTAGATTTGTTAAAGTAATTTATACGATTTTATTAACATTTGAAAGGATTTTAGATTATTTGGAGTTTCATACTTTTCGTCAATTTAGTTTTTCTAATCGAATTGTAAAATTAACTCAAGCGCTATATAATGCATTTACTGTTATTAATTTTATTTCCTTTATAAAAAGTGCTCGATATCCTAACGTATTTATGCGATTTCTTAATCTACCTCTTATATACACAAATCCTCCATTAAAAGCAAGACAAATTAGATTTGAATATACAAATCGTGAATTATTATGGCATTCTTTCAATGAATTAATAACTTTTTTGATGCCATTTTGGAATGATTTTAAGAAACTATTCAAAATTAAATTCGGTTTACAACAGAAAAATTCTGAATTGTCGTCAATAGATGAATTTTGCACGATTTGCAATTATCGCTTGAATAATCCCTATCGATTAGAATGTGGTCATTTATTTTGCTATTTTTGCGCTGAAAATGATCTTTTTGTGGAAAAAATGGGATATTTATGTCGTATTTGTTCACATCTGTCCAGCAGTTCGATTTGTCAATTGCAAAGTAAATCAAATGGAATTCTAATTTAAGTCGAGTATAAGATTGAGTATATTTTTTCAATAAATTTTGCAGTTGAATTGTTTTTTGATAACACAAATTTATAATATATTAATTAATATATATATATATATATATATATATATATATATATATATATATATATATATATATATATATTTCTATAATTATATTACCACACTTACCAGGGGTCGTCCACAATAGTTTAACATTATAAGCTCGAATTTATAAGTGATAAGAAAAGAAATAAGAGTACGCGAAGAGAAAATGCAGAAAACCACAAAGAATTTTTATTAATTGATAAAATTGTTGCATCCAATATGATACCGCTGATCTGTCATTAAATCGGGATTCGAGCACTCTTTCGATAACAGAGTAAATTAATTTTGACGATCCACGAGGTAAATGATGGGTTGTGGATCAGGGAATGTCAGCGACAGATAATCTGTTTGCTAAGTAATCATCTTGCTCGGAGTGAGGGGATTTCTTCTAGAAAATAAAATGGCGAGGTTATAGCCAACACTCCTCGTCCCCTAACAAGCTATAACATTTGGGTCTCAAGAACACCATCTCATCATATACTAGTCCCTTATTCTCATCCTTAAATTGACCTATTACAGAATCCAGGTTTCTACTATATAATGGATGACTAGGGTCATAGTTTGACGTATCTAATAATTGATCCCTAACCATAGCCAGTAAAAGAGTATTTAAAGACAGATTTTTAATTTCCAAGAAAAAGGAGTCAGTGTCCCCAGCTACAATATTAATATCACAATTAAATTCATTGCGATATTTTTGAAGATCTTCATATTGCAACTGATACATTCTGAGTTTAGACAGATCTAGTACTGTTTGACCAATGTAACTAGGTCTGTCTAAACACACTGACTCTTTCCTCAACAAAACAGATATGAGGTAATCGTCAATCCTGGTTGATTTTTTAAACGATGGTTTGGATGTATATGTTAATAATTTTTGTGAATTATTACATAGACGTAAATTAATTCGTTTTTTAAAATTCTCTACAGTCTTGCCGTAGAGACTATTATTTAATAATTTAAAATAATTTTTGTCAAGTTTATTACTTGATGAGGCTCTTAGTCTAGTATTTACATCGATAAATTTTACAGTCATACCGCCGATCCTAGCAAACAAACGAAGAAACTTCTCACTGGTCTTTGGGACACAGTTTAAATTCCAATTGATAAATTTTGAAAGGCCAAATTTGAGGATATGATGCAAATCATACCCTCGCAAATTATGAAAGACTACCGGCAATGCATGACGAATTTGCCGGGAAAGATTGCACGGTGAGCACGCTGCTCCAGGAAACTTTCCGGAAAAGTGGTCATGGTTCCTGACTTTTGAAGGTAACAATAACTTTTTGCAAAAGTAACATCTTGTGCTGACATCATAAACCTCACGATCAATTTCAGAAAAAATAATTTTTTTACTATAACTATTATAATAATGAGAAACAATTTTTTTACTGATGCGTTCAATTTCAGAAAGAAATTGTTCAACACAATTTAAACTTACAAATGACTTATAAAATCTTACTCCTGTCATATTATTAATGCATAGTAAACCGGCAGAAATGAGTAAATGTTTTTGAAAGTGATAGATGTCCCGAGGTAAAATTGCCTCAAAGTCAGCATAAATAACAAAGGGAGGAGTGACAGTCTTCTTCCAGTCAGTAAACTCCAGAAATTTATTCTTTGGAAGAGTATACATTGTATTTGATTCCTGTCGCATAAATTTATGTGAAGATCAAAAGATTCATCTTTCCTAAAACCATTTAGACACCTGGGACACCAATGACTTTGTATTCTAACTGGTGTTATAGAATTATTCCTACAATTCAAGAATTTGTTCAAGTCAGTAATTGCAACGTAATGAAAGGTCTTTTTATTCTCCAACAAAAGCAAATTAATTGGTGTAGCTCCTACAACTTTAGATCGATAAATTAAATCGATAAACGGATGCTTCATTACTGCATCGTCATTACTGATGTCAATTGTGGCATTTTCATCGTAAGATATTATATTAATGCTATAAAGACGGATTAAGACATTCAAACCGATGTATATTTGAAAGTGTCATTGGCATATCAGCCGGTTCATATTTTAAATCAGTCAGTTTATAGGATGTTGAGCGATGACGATATTGTCTACTTATAGTATTATATTTTATGATAGCCAAAACGCTCTAAAGAAAACAAAATTCGTCGTCATTTTTAACATTAACAATACAACTAAGATTTTTTAGCGACTCAGGAATATCAATATATTTACTACCACTAAGTCGACTAATTTCAACAAATTTTGTTACAATAAAAGAGATGTATTCGAGTGTAGAAATGATCCAATTAGATCCCTTTTCATTTATTTGAACCAATTTCTCGTTGAGAAGATCAATACCATCCTCAATAAATGTATCACTCCAAACCCGGGCAGAATTTGAAATGAAGAAACTCTGTTTTTCATCATCCTTTTCCTTTTCTACCTTCAAACAAAATTGAATTTTGACAGATTTCAATTTTCTAACTAAATTTTCAAATTCCTTTAACAAAATGTCAGGCACGGCGATGGTTTTCATAGAAAGCGATGAAAGGTCCATTTTTAAGACGATGTGGTTATTATTTAAATCGCTTTTAATATCCACCAAGCCTAAACCTATTTGATTATTTACGAATGCAGGATCGATAATTTCATCATCATCACTGATGATTATTACATTGTCAAATTTTGATTTTTTATTTGGTATAATTTGAATATTATCCATATTTTTTCGTTTATTTATATTAACTAATTCTTTAATTTTATTATTTAATTTAATATTTTGGTCTTTCAATATATTAATTTCATCTGTAAATATATTTCATTATTTTCACAAGATTTATTATTATTATTATTATTATTATTATTATTATTATTATTATTATTATTATTATTATTATTATTATTATTATTATTATTATTATTATTATTATTATTATTATTATTATTATTATCGATATATTTATTATTATTATTTTTGATAGATCTGTTATTGTCACAAGATTTATTAGGTTGTTGTTGTTGTTGTTGTTGTTGTTGTTGTTGTATAAAGGACTTATACAACAAGAGTTGAAAAGTGTCTTCCTAGATGGTTTAAATTGTTGCAGATGAGATATATGTTTAGATAAGAAATCCTTATAAGGTAAAATTTCTATAACTTCACACTTGGGACAAAGGAGGTGGGCGACACCGTTATATTTGTGAGTGTAATACTTTTTCATTACACAATGACAGTCATCGTGAAATTGACTGTTACAATAATTTCTGTATTTGTAACCTATGAAAAAATAATCCTCATCATAAAATGTTTAAAAAAAATATTAAGATTATTTTAATAATCATTTTTTATTTTCAAAGTTTAACCCTTTCATTCGGGAATTAATTCTGTGGGTAAATTAATTATCTAGACCATCAAACCTAGTAAGGGGAATCAAATTATGCAAAAAAATAAAAAAATAATTTAAATTATTAAAATGTACTAGAACAAATTTCAATTTTCTTAAAAAGTACTTCTCACATTATATTTTCGAAAAGGTACAACAGATATTCAGCACACAAAACTGTGTACAATATATTGTACACTCCGTATAAAAGGGTTAAGATATTTTTTCATAAGATATTATTCAAAATTATCTTTTAAATAGTATCTTATAAGAAAACATCATATAATTTAACTAATCTTCTTTTGACAAATAAAACATTTATTTAAATACTGACATAAAAATAATAAAATCATTAAATTAAATTATGATTTGAAATAATATCCAAAATTATTAATAGTATTATTATTATAATCTTTTTCAGAAAAATTAATCTTTTCATAATTTTCTTTTCATAAATCTTCTTTTCATAATCTTCATAAATAATTGCATATTCTTCTTATAAATAATCTTCTCATAAATAAATCTTCTCATATAAATTTTCATTATTATTATTTAAAAACTTAAAAAACTTATAACAATAAATAAACACTTACATTTTCGTCCTTTCGAAAAAAGAAATTTCCCAGCATCAGAACCATCAGAATCAGTAGAAGTATTTATTACGTTTCGATCTAAAAGCAAAATATTATTAATAATAATGATAATAGTAAACGATTACCATTTTTTCTATTCAAGTCTACAGCTTGTCCGGCGATATTCATATTAATTTGTTGTTTAGAACCTAATAATCATATTAAAAATAATAAAATAATAAATTTACCGTTAATTCCTCCAACGATTTTTTCGTTAACTCTTTGAATATTGTTGTTGTTGTTCATGTTCACGTTGTTGTTGATAGTTTTTTAAAAGTGATGAAAAAATGAAAGTGTAGAATATATAAGAGAGATATTGTAAGTTTTATTAACCGACCAATGAAAATGGAGATAGGATAGCAAAAGATACTGCATGTTTGTTTATACAAAGCAGTTACTATATGACAAAATAATGACCTATAAGTGCATGTCTTTATTACTCAGTGCTTTGTTACTTTGCACTGTACATGCACTGAACATGTAATAGTATGACATAATAATAATATTTTTAAACATAAAATTAAAATAATAATAATAATAATATTTTTTAAATTAATTATAAAATACACATCTTTGTCAACATCTTCAAAAAAACAAATCATAATACAGTATAAATTTATTAACCATCAAATTTTTTTTACAACAACCATGCCAAACATTGTTGACCACATGTTTGAGTCAATGAATTTTGAAACATAGTTTTATTATATACAATAGGTTTCCCTATTGTTTGCAGTTTTGATATCAACAATAGAAACCCATAGGATCGAATACGAATATATTACTAGGTTTCACATATATAACTATCCAATGTTCTCCACCAAGATGAGACGAATGAGTATTGACGATTATGGCTTGATTATTGCTCAAATAAGGAATTTTATCGAGAGGAAAAACTCCTAAAAATTCATTTCCTAATAATTTGTTTTCCAATTCGATTAACCTGAACAGAACTACATTAATAAAATTAAACAGTATCAAAAAACTTACTCCATGACAACTTTCTATATTTCTGTATACATTTATACTAGCACGGTTCTATTTGCAGTAATTTGAACTTCATTTTCAAATAATTCATATATAATAACATGTACAGGTTTCGTAATGGCCTTTGCCAACTTTATATCCAGTCGTAAATTCTCGTTTTGTGGTAATTGACTCTGATTTAAATTAAAATCGTGAGCTAAAACGAATGTAAAAAATGGATATTTGGTTTTAAATTCTTCAAGAGTTATTCCACAATTCACGTTTTTATCTAAATACCCCAAATTTCTAACAATACTCTGCATATATGTAGCACAGTAATGATCATTATCGAAATCTTGAGTATATGTTTCTCTATAATCAGTATTTTTAGACAAAGTCAATGAAGTAACACCAAAGTTTTTGAAAATTGAGCTGGAACCAGTATATGATCCATTATATTGAGTTTCATTTTGAAATGTTATCAGAATAAAAATAGGCATTCTTCTGTCACCAAATATTTGTTCTTTATAGAATGACGAAGCACCTTTCGCAATAGCAAATTGTACAATTTCCTTTGTTTTTAATGGATAAATTGCATGTTTTGAATTAAGACCCAATTGATGACCAGCTAATACTGAGGGGTCCACTCGAACTCTTCTCACTAATAATTTTGCATCAACTAATTGACATATTGGTGCACCAGTTGCACTACTAAAAGATAATGCAGAATCGGACTTTTTCAGTCTAATATGTATACTGCCCGACACTATTTTTAGCACAGTAAGAAATTTCGTTACAAAATCATGAATAATGTAATAAATGAAATAAATTTTGTATGATTGTAATTAATATAGTAATACTTTTAATAATTATCACTACTTAGACATATATATATATATATATATATATATATATATATATATATATATATATATATATATATATATATATATATATATATATATATATATATATATATATATATATATATATATATTGTAACGAAATTTCTTACTGTGCTAAAAATAGTGTCGGGCAGTATACATTAACTCCCGGTAGTAAATATTTCGGTTGACCCATAAAGTCGAGTTGTAATGATGAACACATGGTGAATAATTTTGAGCCTTTAACCCACTTTTTCTTTCATCATAAGTTGCTGCATAACCCGTAGGTGTAAGACAGGTATTTTTAGTGTCAGAAAGCTTTGTGAATGAATGTATTATTACCGCCCTCAATCTTGATATTATTAAATCCCAACACTGTATCTTTAACACTAGATTTACGGACCGAGCCAATTTGACTCATTCAAAATTTGATCACTATATATACATAAAACTTTAATATTACTTTTTAAAAACATACGTTGGTTTTTAATTAAGTAATGAAATATATGTAAACGCTTATTCCTCTTCCTCGCAGACCCCTTCATTTCGCATTATCGAATGTGGTATACCTATTTTCACGATTGTGAGCTAATTTGACTCGTAGAATGGTTTAGCAGTTAATCGCATAACATGAAATTTACTGGTCCTATCAGGCCTGGACAACAGTCAAGTCACACGTGATTTGTTTCTCTTCTCATTTGGCAATACTCACATACAATATTTGTGTGTATGTGGGAGTAATTATCACTTGTTTTCGTTACTCCGTTACCTTATTACCCACTTCTGTCGTCATTTCGATATATACATCGCGTGTGAGCAGTGCAGTGAAGTAATATATAATTTATAATTTCATAAAATTCATTTTTTGCCAGAAAAATTGATCCACAAAGGTAATTTCGTAATTTATTTGTAAAAGGTATTACAACTGATATTTACTTTATGTGATTATCTAGGGTTTTTATTATGGGAAAGAATCAGAAAAATTGTCTTTTGCTGAAAAAACTAATCAAACTAAAGAAAGACCAATCAGATAATGAATCGGATGCAATTGATATAGACCAAAGTGATAACGAAATTGAATTAGAGGACGAAGTCAATAAAATTGAATCTTCTAGCAGTGAAGATGAAGATCTTTGTTATATAGCTCGTAACAAAAAAAGAGCCAGGGTTACTTCTGATTCTGAAACTGAAAGTGAAGGTGAAATTTTTCGTTACACAACTCCTAGTAAAAAAAGAGCTAGAGTGATTTCTGACTCTGAAACTGAAAGCGAAGATGAAATTTTTCGTTACACAGCTCCTAGTAAAAAAAGAGCTAGAGTTATTTCTGATTCTGAAATTGAAAATGATCTAGATGCTATCGATACATCTTCTGATAAAGAAATTTTAGCCGAAAAAGCTGCTGACGGGACTTTATGGGAAAGACTGAATGAAGGTAGAAACGTAGGTAGATCACCGATTTATACCATATTCAGAGACATTTCTGGTCCAACTGCCTATGCTAAAAGGCATATTATGCTTGGTTCAGCAAGTAGTGCATTCAAGTTGATAATTGACGATGGTATGATGGCGTATATAAAATCATGTACCGAACTCGAAGCTCGTCAAGTTTTGAATAATAAGGAATGGACGGTTACAAAATCACAATTGTGGGCCTTTGTAGCAATTTTATTTGCTAGAGGAGCATATGAGGCTAAAAATTTGAAGTATTCATATTTGTGGTCTACGAAGTGGGGTCCGGCTTTTTTCGCCCAGACCATGTCTAGAGATAAATTTACAGACATACTTCGGTTCATACGTTTTGATAGAAAAAATGAACGCAGTGAAGACTGAAGACAGACAAATTTGCCCTGATTTCAAAAATATGGGAAGAATTTATAGAGAATTGTCAGGCTTGCTATAAACCTGACGCAAACATAACGATCGATGAGCAATTATTCCCTACTAAAGCTAGATGCCGATTTACGCAGTACATGCCGAATAAGCCGGATAAATTCGGCATCAAATTTTGGCTGGCATCCGATGTTAGAAGTAAATATCTTGTAAACGGTTTTCCGTACTTGGGCAAGGATGAAATCCGAGGACCAAACATTTCCTTGAGCGAATTTGTAGTAACTAAGCTTGCAGAGCCATATTTAGGCTGTGGACGGAATATTACCACAGATAACTTTTTTACTAGTATTTCACTTGCAAAAAAGTTACTTGCAAAGAAAACTACTTTGGTTGGCACTATACGTGCAAACCGAAAAGAATTACCAAAAATTGCGAAAGCCAAAAAAGATAAAATGACAAAATTTTCTACAAAACTGTATAGATCTGAGAATTGTACCCTGACCATTTATAAAAGCAAGCCTAATAAAAAAGTTTTACTACTAAGTACAAAACATAAAAATATAACAATTGAAAAAAATAAGAAACTTGTTCCAGAAACAATAACCTATTATAATAGTACCAAGTATGGCGTTGATGTACTTGACCAAATGGCCCGAAAATATAGTGTTAAAGCAAGTTCACGCAGATGGCCTCTACAAGTTTTCTACAATATTTTAGATTTAGCAGCTATCAATGCTTGGATTCTATATAAAGAGACGACTCAAGTAAATATTTCACGAAAAGACTTTATTTTCCAATTGGCTGAAGAGCTAAGAAGCGAATATAGAGAAGAAGTCGAGAACACTTCCATTCCACAGGCAGAAATTCATGCTACTGACGCACGGAAGAATTGTCAAGTTCAACAATCATGCAAAAGAAACAGATGTAGAAATCATTGTGCTAAATGTAATAGAAATGTTTGCGGAAAATGTGTTTCAAAAACAGAGTTTATATGTAAAAAATGTTTTCCATAAATTTTTTAATAATAAACATTTCATTTAAAATAGTTTCGAACTATTTTCTTTGCGAAAAACTTCAATTTTCTTGTATGAGTCAAATTGGCTCACTTCAGTAAAAATAGGTATATATTCAACATCCGTAAATCTAGTGTTAAACAGAGTATGAAACAGGAAATTGTTCGGTATTACATCTGCATTGGCATCCAAAACCTTTCTATCTTTATCTACAACCTTGATCTGAACAGTCAATAAAGTATCGTTCAAATCTAAATATTCAGTTTTTGAACCATTAATATAAAACTCGATATCATTTCTACTAGCAGTAATTGAATTCATAGGAAAAACTTCCTCAAAGGCCCCAAATTCGATTATCGCTTGAGGCGATGGTCTATTAAATATACATAATTCGGATTTACCACAAATCATTTTGCAAATATAGTTCCATGTCCTTTCATTCGTTTGTTTATACGCGATATTCCATGGCCTTTACGTTTTGGAGCATGAGCTGGAGCTGGAGGTGTATCTTTTTGAAATATACCAGCAACTCCGGGTAGAACCTTCCATAACTCAGCTAAAGCATTTGTTTTTAGGGATGGTAATATTTTCTGTTCATTCATAATCACGTCTTTAGCAGTTTTCATACCAAAACTACCAATACGTTTAAGAATAGGAAGTGCAAATCTCCCAATTGTTTTTAACCGACCTGATCCGTACTGTTTACCAACGAAATATGGTAATTCGCCGCCAGATTGGCTATCACTATACATACTAATAATATCAGAATTATCCATCTACTTTACGAAAATGTAATGCCAAATGAGTTTTCGAATTTTTCGGAAAGTTTATAAGTTTTCCACTATCGTCACGAATATTTATTTCTATAATGTTTATACATAAGCTTGAAATTGGTAAAAACATGGGATTATCTATTTATATAGTGACAACTTCATCGTGTTCATATCTTCCAATCCATACCGATTTCAAAAGAGGAACACTGAAATCACCAACAATGATGGTCTCAATAATATTAGTATATATGAACATTTGTTGATGATGTTCAAGTATTTTTGGTTTATGTATACCATCAGCTCGATATTGTTGCTTCTCTAATCCAAGTGTATTTGTCAAATTTTTATCAAATGTAACTTCGCAAATTTTATCATTCAAACTGAAGGTAAACAACAAATCTTTCACAATGTCCAAACTTTTAAATATGTGTGAACAATTGTACTTTAAATATTTAAGTAACACATCAAGTTTATCAATATATAATTCGTCAGCAAAGGTGAATGATTCTTCAACTTTATTATTATACGACACTGATATTTTGATTTCTTCTTTCATTAAACTGTTTGCTTCAAATAGATCAAAACTTAATAATTATTCTGTTTCCATAACATCATTTTTAAACTTATTGCGACCCATTCGTTTGGCATCTTAAATAGTTTAGAATGTTATTGTAAATGGTTTAAAATCACAACTGATATTTAATCCATTCTTGTAAAACATATAGCGATGCGGATCTAATATTTGATTCGGAATATGTTTTATGATATGTTTTATCATAATTACTGATAACAAAGATACCGCTACATGTTTTCAGAACATTCCTTTTGAAATCAATCTTACATTGACTATAAAATGGAAATGTGTTGTACACAAATGTAAAATCTTGCAGTGCAACTTCCCAGTCACCATTTAAAGAAATCGGATTCTGGAGATTGACCATAAATTTGCTGGTTTGATTGTCCGGATGAATTAATGGGCAGTTATTGCTTGGTAAAATAGTATAAAAATTCACTTTACTAGGTCCTTTTCTGATATCCATGATGGGTTTTGATATCCATGCCATTTGACATAGTAATGTTTATCCTTGCCGACCTTTTTAATTTTCAATATTTTTTGAATTCTAAATACTTTTGGAGGAGGAATAACTTGTAATTCTTGCTCATAAAATTTTCCTTGTACAATATTATTATCATTGTCTTTGATAACATACATTACAAGACTCTGGCTAGTATTTATTTTTGAAATTACAAAGACTTCATCACTCCAATTTGTATCGAAATTTTTAATAAATGATGATGCACTAATTTTACTATTTCTAACATGGTCACCGACTTTATATTTCGGGTTTTGCAATTTTAACAGGTTTTGTAGAACTCACTGATGTTTTTGAAGTGATATCAACCGGTCTTAATCCATTCAGTCCTCGATGTGATGAATGATTATAACTGGTTATTATTTTTGGTAAAACCAATACCCATTTTTTATTACTTTGATGCACAAATAATTTCTTTAATCTATCTCTCAAAGTTCGGTTAAATCTTTCAACATGGGCAGCTTTGTATTGAGAATGTACCGAGTAATGGTTTATTTTCAATTTATTGAGGATTTGCTTGACTTCACTGTTGTAGAATTCTTTACCTATAATAATAATAATAATTATTATTATTATTATTATTATTATTATTATTATTATTATTAGGATTCTCATCCGTTTTTAAATCACTAAATAATTCCATAAATTTTATTTAATAAAAGATATCTCAAAAAACTTGTCTGATCTTATTTTTGTTATTTAAACAAATTTCAGATTTTCTTAAAATATTTCTTTGATAAAAATATTTTTTAAAATTGATAAATTTTCTTTCTTTTTAAAATATTTTTATATAAAAATATATTTAAAATTTTTGCCAAATTTCTAATTAATCTTTAAGAATCTTTTAACTTCCTCATAATAATAATAATAATAATAATAATAATAATAATAATACTGTTGGGCTAGAACTGATTTCTGAACCCAAAGTTAGGAATGGGACGAAATGTGTCAGTACACAACACGCATACCCAGCATTAAGTTTACTTAAATAAAAATATATAAAACACCAAGTAAACAATGATAATAGAGAGATAATATACCCATAAATAAAACATCTGAATTAAAAATAAAATAAAACACGAGCAAGAAGTATTACACGAAAACTTACTCAAATATAACCGAAAGACATAAAACAACAAAAAAAAACAAATTCGAATAAAGGCGATTAGTAAAAATTAAAAAAGAAAATTAAAGAAAATCTTCATAAAATCTTACGTAAAGAAAATTATATCGATATTTTGAATAAAAATCCAGAACAATTCATAAAAATGGCGAAATCCATCATGACGGCCAAACGACCCAATAAAATTTATAAAAAATAAATATTTTAGTTTAAAAAATAAATATTTTAGAAAAGAAATCAAAAAAAAACAATTTAAAAATAAGAAATAGATTAAATTTAGCATGGAATGTTCTGGAAATGCTGAAATCCATCATGGAGGCAAATTTAATAAAAAATAATTCGAAAATAAAATTTCAAAAATAAAAACAAAAATTCTTACTGAAAAATCGCCATCAAAATCGATAAAAATTAAAAATCGAATGTTCGAGAATTAAAATAATCTGAATTTGTTTTACTGCATCAATGCACGCATGTATACTTACACGTCAAACAGAGGCTATATAAACTAACACATTTCGTCACTTTTTAAGGAAAAAAAATGCAAATGAATATTTTTACTCTTATGCCAAATTTTTGGTTTTGATTTTTTTTCTGAGATTGTAGGTAAGAACGATTTTATTGTAAATTATAAATTATTATCGAAACCTTGTTTTCATTATTTCTTTTTAACTATAGAAATGTAGGTTTGAGTGAGATCGTCGGTTATCATTGATTTTGAAGCGAGATCCCAGCCAACCCTGCACCTATGCACTTTATCATCGATGAGTACACAGCCCACAATGATTGCAGGCCACTGCCTGGCACGCACTTATCAATATTATTGGTTTCTTTTTGTTCGGTCATCGGAGGTCGCACCACTTCATGGTTCTGCCATAGAGTTGAGTCGATAAAATCCCTCCGTTATGACTCTAACTAGTTATTATAGGTCGACAGTAGAATGTTGACTCCATACAACATTAAGGCTTGCCGTAGCGGACACAGTGTGGCCGTGTAAACAAGCACTCTTCCCGACTTTCAATACATGAATAACTTACATAGTTAAAATCTACATCCAAAATCATCACAATACAATACACTAAGGTTAATAAACAGAGTAGATCTCAGACCTAAATTAATCACAACTCTACAATTCACAATTAATGTAGACGGTTAAATATCATCAAGAACCAACTCTACCTATACGTTTGTCGAATCTAGATTTATAAATGTCTTAAATAAATTTTCTAGTAATAGTGTAAAGTAAAGATTTTTTAAAAATGATTGATTTAGTAGTGATAGTATTCCTAAAGGTGTTCGACATGCGTATCAGCAAGACTTGGATTTTAAATTGAATAGACTCTAAACTAACTGTAAAAATACAACTCGTAAACCCATAAAAGTATAAATTATCCTCTCTAATTTCATAAAAATGTGAATTATACTTATAGATTTAATTTCTTCAAAATATAAATTATGATTAGTTATAAAGGTATAAATTTTAAATTTAATTTCTTGAAATTATAAATTACAAATTTATATTGACGATAAAAATTATAAATTATAACTCTAAGTTAATTATAAAAGTATAAATTATAATCTTAACTTCATAAAAATATAAATTATAAAATTATATTAGCTTTAGAAATATAAACTATAAATTGAACTTCACCAAATATAAATTATAAACTTAAAAGTATAAATTATAAAATTATATGTGCTCTAAAATATAAACTATAAATTTAACTTCATAAAAATATAAATTATAAACTTAAAAGTATAAATTATAAAATTATATTAGCTTTAGAAATATAAACTATAAATTTAACTTCATAAAAATATAAATTATAAAATTATGTTAGCTTTAAAATATAAACTATAAATTTAACTTAACTTCATAAAATATAAATTTTAAACTTAAAAGTATAAATTATAAAATTATATTAGCTTTAAAAACATAAACTATAAATTTAATTTCATAAAAATATAAATTATAAACTTATATTAAACTTATATTATAATCTTAATTTGGTCATAAAAGTATAAAATATAAACTACGTTAGCGATAAAAATATAATCTATAATAAGTTGTAAATATTTTATAAATACCCCCCCCCAAGTTACGTAATCGTTGAAACAAATGTCCAAATTCATAATCTAACTTATATATGTATATTTGAAACTTATAAAAGTATAACTTACCTTTTTCATAAGTACCCCCCTCAAACTATACATTAGTCGAGAACAATATATATAGCAATAAATTAACTTATATATGTGCAGTTATCAAACTTAATAATTCCTCAGATCACCTAACCATTAATTATTGTCTAAATACATTAATACATTATCTTTACGATATAAATTTGGAAAATTTTGATAAATGACCCCCCTTAATTCATATAACCATTAACCACTACCTGATACACTAATTTAGACTATTTAATATATATGCTTAACTTAGATTACCTTTAAAATTATAGTTGAAAAATTTTCATCAAAGACCCCCACAAACCATATAGTCATCAACTACCACCTAAATATACTAAATTAGCTTATCTTAATATACATTTAACTTATATTATATTTAAAAATATAAATTGTAAATTTTTATGAATGACCCCCCTCAAAATCATATAGTCATTACCCATTATCTAAGCATACTAAATTAACTTATCTTAATATATATTTAACTTATATTATATTTTAAAATATAAATTGAAAATTTTCATAAATGACCCCCCTTCAAATCATGTAGCCATTAACTATTCCTTAGGTATACTGAATGGTATCATCTTCGTATAGAGTTAAATTATATTTCAAACCAAAAAAAAATAATTCCATAATTTTTCGTAAATGATACCCCCCATATGTGGGAATCTTGTAAAAATATAAACTTACATTTATTATTATTATTAACATTATTATTATTATCGTTATTAATATTATTATTATTATTATTATTATTATTATTATTATTATTATTATTATTATTATTATTATTATTATTATTATTATTATTATTATTATTATTATTATTATTATTATTATTATTATTAGTATTATTACCATTAACATTACCACTCTTATTATTATTATTATTACTATTATCATTACTATTATTATTATATTATTAAAATAATTATCTTTATTTCATAAAAATAAAATTATAAAACAAATTATTGATTTTGGGATTCCCCTATCTCTAAATTTAGTTTCAATGGCCCTATCTTCCAATGAAATTACGGAAAATCACTAAAATCTATTTTTAGTAACACCCCCCCCCCTGAAAAAGACATCCATATTATTAATTTAAATTATATCCATATATGTATATATTAGGGTGGCCCATGCAGTATAGCAAAAAAATAAAAGTTTTAAACTTCACCTTCTCACCCTTCCAACTTGTTCCAATGTTGAAAAGAAAATTTTCTGTGAAATATTTTCTGAAATTTCTCGACATTTAGAGGTGGCCCAACAATCTAGAAGTTTGAAGTACAAATATTTTAAAGTGGTTTTTATACGTTTTTGCTACTTGTACTGTGTTTGACGAAATTATGAGCAGCAAAATTATCTCATTTTTATTACAACATTAACTGTAGTGAAAACAGAGACATATTTGACAATAAACACACCTAACAACCGAAGCAGTTTACTAGTTTAGTTTATCACTGGGCCTATAGTCACTAGCCAGTCAAAGTCGACAAACTCAAAAGTCGAACATTACTATCAGTCACACAGTCAGTACACATTAGGGTAAAATAACAACAGTGCATGGAACATGGAAACTGAAAACATGGTGATTGAACACAGTTTTTAGTCGTAACTACTAATTAAGATCAGTCCGAGTTTGATAGTTAAGGTGTCGTTGGCGTAGATGACATGGCCATCATGAGACCGAATTTGCTGCAGTCTGGAAACAGCCGGCGATGTTCGCTAACGACATGCAACATGAATTGAAGCTGTTCCTCATCCTTGGTTAGCTTTTTATTGTAGTCCTGAATGAGGGCTACCCCTCTCTCAGCTCTGTCATTCACAACAGCCAATCCTTTAACAGTTCTCAGTGCACATTGGTATGTTTCATCCTCATCCCATTCTGATGGATCTTTTGACATAAATGACGTCTGTAACTGCAAAAGACGAAACATGGTCATTGAATTGGCTGTGCAGAACTGTTCGAGACCCTTGCTGTTTGTGAAGGCTGATGTTTCCACTCTGGGACGTTTAGGTGGATGCTCAGGTGCAGCATTCTCCATGGCTGCAAGCATCAGCTTCTTGGTTTCAGCTGGAACTCTGGAGTCAAACAGAGCGAGTGTTACCAGCTCTTCTGAAATATACCACAGATGCAGTCCCAGCTTTTTGCTGGTTACAGATGAAATGTTTACATCGGGGTATTCAAGGAGCTGTCTCATCAACAGGAAATCATTCAATGGTGCATTTATTGCCAGAGGTGCTGTTATCCATACTCTGAGATAGACAAGCACACCAAATGCAGCAACAGCAGTGATTCCCTTCAGCTCACTCTGTGTCATCTTGAATTGTGCTCTGAAAAGCCACATCTTGATACTGTACAGCACTTTAGGCAACCACCTTGCTCGATGCATTGCACCTGGAGACTGAAAGTGAATCCCCCTGGAAGGAGCCTGGCCAAGGTAAATCATAGACAGTTCCAGGAACTCCCGGTAATCATCTCGTGGCTGCTGCACTTCAAGTTGCATGCGAGCAAATTCCAATAATTCATTTCGACTATTAGCAATGAGATTGTCGATGAATGGATCCGTTTCTGCCGGCTGGTAGTTGTCACGATCTATGAATTTCCAGTGCTCCTTGAATCTTTTGAAGATTGATATGTCAGGGCTTGATGAACCTCGTAGCATTTGGTCAAATGCTGCACCGACAATAAGTTCCATGATGTGATGACGACAGGCCAAGTATAGGAGATCTTTGGCCAACATCTGTTGAATTAAGACACAAGCACCTTGCTTATCACCAGTGTTTGAACTTGTTGTGTCAAAACACAAAGCCACAACCTGCTTTTCGATGCCCCATTGCTTTATCTCGTTGACCACGGCAGTAGCTTGGGATTCACCAGTTCCAGATGACAGTTTTGGAACTGCAAGCAGCTGTTCACAACCAACACCTGAGATGAGAATTGGTAACCTGTCGACGTGTTCTCTAGTTGTCAAATCTTCCAATAACTTTCCATCCCAGTGGACAGTCAGATGGTTTACAGATAGAAATTCTGATTTCAGCTGTGATGCTGCAATTGTTCTAGCTTTACACCTGGCTCGGTGGATTGAGTTCCTGCTGATGTTGAGGGAATCAACATTGTGACCAAGGCTGGATGCTGTTTCACACAACACATAAACAGCATTTCTGGAGGATGTCTGTGTTCTGTCCAGAGCTGCCATTAGCCCAGGAGTCAATACATCAGTCTTAGCTTTCTTTGGCACTGGCTTTGTGATACAGTCAGCAGGATCTGTTGATGAGGATGCAACAGGTTTATATTCATCATCACACAAGACAATCTGCTCTTGATCATGGTCACTGTCTTCACCAGATGATGATTCGAGAGTTGTCAAACACGCACTGATATTCATTTCATCTACTGACCTTTGCCGCCGCCTTGCTTCAGCTTGTTTGCGTTCACCAGCTGCTCTAGCTTTACGTTCAGTAACTTTATCCCGGACACCAATGGATCCTGGACGCCCTTTTTCTCTCTGGCGTAACAGGAATGCCCTGTCTTCTGGGTTGCTAATGATAGTTAGTGCATCCTGATGGGCTATGTCGAACAGATCTTCAAGATGAAAAACAAATTCATGCTCCTGTTTTTTGTGAGCTTCACCAGACCTCGACTTGTGTTTTTGGAGACCCTTCCATTCATAAAAGACTGATTCAAGCTTCTGAATGCAGTGCTGTTCTGCTTTGTTGGAATGCTTGCTTTTTTCCAGAACTCCATTATCACGTTGATTGTCAGTTTACTGGCTTCGCGAAGAGTCATTTTTTCTACTTTATGTAGGTGTAGAAAGTACCCAAATGTCTGATAATACGATGGCAGCTTTGCACCAAGAATTTCAGGAACATATGATTTAATCAAGTAAACATTATCATTAGATCTTGTTTCCATTCTGTTAAATCTGAAACACAATAACATGGAGAGTGGAGACGATTAGGTTAAGCAAAACACTAGGCATAATTGAATGAACAACTGAAAAATTTTAAATTTGCTGTATAGTACAAGAGTACATTTAACATTGTAAAATGCATTCAACAACGATGTGTTTTTGCATGTAATTCAGCAAAGTAAAATACTGACTATTAATACATGAACATAATACAAGAACAAAGATTGCATAATTACATCTCGACTGGTGAGTAATAGCTGACTTTTTGTCTCAAAAATGAAAAACAAATATAAACATAAACAGAAGAGAATATTGACTTTTTGTCTCAAAAATGAAAAACAAATATAAACATAAACAGAAGAGAATTAGCAAAGAATGTCTAATAAATTCAATAAAATACCAACAAATAAGTAACACTTAAATAGGTTAATCATCCATACTCTCTCAGTCACTGCTATATATAAAACCAATAACTCGCCCTGAATTACCGGCAAAAGAAACACCATGTCAAAACTTCATCACCAGTGGGCCACCTTTAACTATTGTCAAATTGCAGAAATATTTTGCACTAATTATTTTTATAGCAATTGGAAGGGTGAGAGTTGTTAGTTTTTAACTTTCAATTTTTTGGGCCACCGTAGTATATATGTGTGGGTGTATATGTATATATATGTGGATGTGTGTATGTACATACAGATTTATAAAACCACCTTATAAAAATACGATAACATTCCCCCTCAAGACCCCATGTTATATAATGACCACAACCCCTTTAAGGTAATAGAATGAAAATAATTTACTAAAGCAATTTATTAAAATAATTTAATAATTTATTAAAATTCTTAGATTTATTTTTAACTCAAATCAAAAAGAGACTAAATTTATTAATTTCAATCACTAAATTTCTGACAAAATTATGTTCAAATCAAATCAAAGGACAAAACTCAATTGTAAACTAAATTTATTAATTTCAATCACCAAATTTATTTACATCATGGTTTCTTTGAATCATATTCATACCAAAGTTCTTCGAGCTCAGTCGATGGACCATCCCAATGAAATACATTTCCTGGAGTTGGAAGACTTCTGGGTAATTCCTTATTTTCTGTTTCGTTTTTTTTTGGTTTAATGACTTGCATATTGCTTTGATGTAATAATGTTGGATGGCCAACTATATTCCTTGCATCTCTTTTTAAGTAGTCATTGTCAGATGATTCCGCCAGGAAGATTAGTTGGTGGAACTGACCTTGGGGCAATCAAACCTTCGTATCTCATTGAATTATTATAAACTCGATTGCTAAGGAAATTAATGAAGTTAATTAATTAAATTAAGGAAGTTAATTACAATTTTCTCATTAGTGTTGTCAACCGATCTTTGCTCATTCGAGATGCCATACTATATTATTGATGAATAGAATTGTTTCGAAAAATTCGGCCAAATACTAATATTCCTGAAATATTATTAAAAAGTTTAGGATATAAATATTTAATATTTTAATTTATTTACATTATATCAAAACTAATTATATTGATATATTTATTCGAAAATTGTTATTTAACATTAATTACAATTAATGTAATAAAACAAAGAAAATTGGAAAAACGTTAAATAACTTTAACAAAACGAAAAGTGATAATGAAGTCAAACTTCCATTACTCTGGTTAAATTATTAGTTACCAACTTTTTCTAGTATTTTAACATAATGAATTAACACTAGATTTACGGATGTTGAATATATACCTATTTTTACTGAAGTGAGCCAATTTGACTCATACAAGAAAATTGAAGTTTTTCGCAAAGAAAATAGTTCGAAACTATTTTAAATGAAATGTTTATTATTAAAAAATTTATGGAAAACATTTTTTACATATAAACTCTGTTTTTGAAACACATTTTCCGCAAACATTTCTATTACATTTAGCACAATGATTTCTACATCTGTTTCTTTTGCATGATTGTTGAACTTGACAATTCTTCCGTGCGTCAGTAGCATGAATTTCTGCCTGTGGAATGGAAGTGTTCTCGACTTCTTCTCTATATTCGCTTCTTAGCTCTTCAGCCAATTGGAAAATAAAGTCTTTTCGTGAAATATTTACTTGAGTCGTCTCTTTATATAGAATCCAAGCATTGATAGCTGCTAAATCTAAAATATTGTAGAAAACTTGTAGAGGCCATCTGCGTGAACTTGCTTTAACACTATATTTTCGGGCCATTTGGTCAAGTACATCAACGCCATACTTGGTACTATTATAATAGGTTATTGTTTCTGGAACAAGTTTCTTATTTTTTTCAATTGTTATATTTTTATGTTTTGTACTTAGTAGTAAAACTTTTTTATTAGGCTTGCTTTTATAAATGGTCAGGGTACAATTCTCAGATCTATACAGTTTTGTAGAAAATTTTGTCATTTTATCTTTTTTGGCTTTCGCAATTTTTGGTAATTCTTTTCGGTTTGCACGTATAGTGCCAACCAAAGTAGTTTTCTTTGCAAGTAACTTTTTTGCAAGTGAAATACTAGTAAAAAAGTTATCTGTGGTAATATTCCGTCCACAGCCTAAATATGGCTCTGCAAGCTTAGTTACTACAAATTCGCTCAAGGAAATGTTTGGTCCTCGGATTTCATCCTTGCCCAAGTACGGAAAACCGTTTACAAGATATTTACTTCTAACATCGGATGCCAGCCAAAATTTGATGCCGAATTTATCCGGCTTATTCGGCATGTACTGCGTAAATCGGCATCTAGCTTTAGTAGGGAATAATTGCTCATCGATCGTTATGTTTGCGTCAGGTTTATAGCAAGCCTGACAATTCTCTATAAATTCTTCCCATATTTTTGAAATCAGGGCAAATTTGTCTGTCTTCAGTCTTTCACTGCGTTCATTTTTTCTATCAAAACGTATGAACCGAAGTATGTCTGTAAATTTATCTCTAGACATGGTCTGGGCGAAAAAAGCCGGACCCCACTTCGTAGACCACAAATATGAATACTTCAAATTTTTAGCCTCATATGCTCCTCTAGCAAATAAAATTGCTACAAAGGCCCACAATTGTGATTTTGTAACCGTCCATTCCTTATTATTCAAAACTTGACGAGCTTCGAGTTCGGTACATGATTTTATATACGCCATCATACCATCGTCAATTATCAACTTGAATGCACTACTTGCTGAACCAAGCATAATATGCCTTTTAGCATAGGCAGTTGGACCAGAAATGTCTCTGAATATGGTATAAATCGGTGATCTACCTACGTTTCTACCTTCATTCAGTCTTTCCCATAAAGTCCCGTCAGCAGCTTTTTCGGCTAAAATTTCTTTATCAGAAGATGTATCGATAGCATCTAGATCATTTTCAATTTCAGAATCAGAAATAACTCTAGCTCTTTTTTACTAGGAGCTGTGTAACGAAAAATTTCATCTTCGCTTTCAGTTTCAGAGTCAGAAATCACTCTAGCTCTTTTTTTACTAGGAGTTGTGTAACGAAAAATTTCACCTTCACTTTCAGTTTCAGAATCAGAAGTAACCCTGGCTCTTTTTTTGTTACGAGCTATATAACAAAGATCTTCATCTTCACTGCTAGAAGATTCAATTTTATTGACTTCGTCCTCTAATTCAATTTCGTTATCACTTTGGTCTATATCAATTGCATCCGATTCATTATCTGATTGGTCTTTCTTTAGTTTGATTAGTTTTTTCAGCAAAAGACAATTTTTCTGATTCTTTCCCATAATAAAAACCCTAGATAATCACATAAAGTAAATATCAGTTGTAATACCTTTTACAAATAAATTACGAAATTACCTTTGTGGATCAATTTTTCTGGCAAAAAATGAATTTTATGAAATTATAAATTATATATTACTTCACTGCACTGCTCACACGCGATGTATATATCGAAATGACGACAGAAGTGGGTAATAAGGTAACGGAGTAACGAAAACAAGTGATAATTACTCCCACATACACACAAATATTGTATGTGAGTATTGCCAAATGAGAAGAGAAACAAATCACGTGCGACTTGACTGTTGTCCAGGCCTGATAGGACCAGTAAATTTCATGTTATGCGATTAACTGCTAAACCATTCTACGAGTCAAATTAGCTCACAATCGTGAAAATAGGTATACCACATTCGATAATGCGAAATGAAGGGGTCTGCGAGGAAGAGGAATAAGCGTTTACATATATTTCATTACTTAATTAAAAACCAACGTATGTTTTTAAAAAGTAATATTAAAGTTTTATGTATATATAGTGATCAAATTTTGAATGAGTCAAATTGGCTCGGTCCGTAAATCTAGTGTTAAAGTGTATTAGGAAGTTGATTTGGTCATTTGAGGAATATTATAAATTACAAATTTAAGTAAATTAGAATTATTTACTCTTCATAAGAACTTTTATGATGTTAATGAATTTAAACTTCATATATTAATATTACCCATAATTTACAAGTGATATTTGGATTATGTTAGAATAGGTTTTAAGTTAACTTAATTAAATTGAAATTTTCTTTTGGTCAGGTTATCGTGGGGAATGCATGTTATCTTTATCATTTCTATTGTTTCAGTTTATTAAGTTGTTTTTTTTTGATTATTTTCTAATTAAATTCATTATTCTCAAAAATTTCTTAAGGTATGTTTAATAAACTATGGTTATGTTTCACTTAATTTATATTCAAACATCTTAGATGTGGTATTGTATGAACAGGTTTTAATAGACTAATGTATGATTCCGGATGACTTGTGATCGTTTGAGGATAGAAAGTTTGTATAGGCATAGTTGAGAGGGTGATTATAATGAGGGACCTGCGTAAATCGGACATATATCTTCTAACGATAGTCCGTGAACCCATTAGAGTGATCGACAATTACAGTGCAAGTAGTGCGCTCACTTTTTGCGAGCACTCACCCTCTTGATACAGTACCAACGTTGATCGTTCAACGGGTATCAAGCGGTAAACAACGTTGTATCTTGGGTTACGCTGGTAACAGCACTAAAGAGCAAAATTTTTGATCATCAGTAACCCACCAATACCTAAATCCGTTTGCAAGTTATTAGGATGTCCTTTTTTAAATAAATTATTAACAGCTTTGGACGTCTAAATCTTCTCCATTACAACAAGATTTAATATTAAATTTAATGTCGGGTAATGAAGGATAAGCACCCATTGTTTATGATCGACTTCATATTATTCCACCTAATAATGATATTGCTAAAGGTATCAATGCACCAATAAATCCCCCTTGTTGTTTATATATAATTTTTCTCATTTTTTGACGATTTTTATTATTTACTAATGATAGCAAAGGTTTCCTATGTTTACTCAATAATTGCCTTTGACTACTTTAAGTATAATATCGAGTAAATCATCGACAAAATAATTTGGGAATGATTGCAAATTACTGTTTCTTTTCATACTTGGCCTTTAACAATGTATTAAAAACGGGAAACTCCGATGATTTTAACAACTTTTACTTTCTTATTGGTTTTACGTTCAGGTTTAGGTTTAGGATTTTTCAAAATAAGATTTTTAGCAGGAAAATTTTCAGTAATAAGTTCTTTAGATGGAGTATAACTAGTTGTTGGTGGAACTTTTGGTTGTTTTTTACTTGTTACCCTTGTTTTTGAAAACATGAATAATATGTTTTCAACTTTATTTTGAACTTTGTTTATAAACCATGGCACCTTTTGGGTTGAAAATATCTGTTTTTACCCGTATATCATCAGGGCATTGTTGTGTGAAGTCGAGAAATATATACCCTTGCGGTATTTTCGTAGCATCTTGAAATGCACTGATAAGAAAATTACGGTTATTTAGGATTCTTGAAAATAACTAAATATTGTACATTTAAATTACGTGTTCGATGTGCACCACCTTGATGAAATAGATTTTGTGTTATGAAAATAACTGTTACACCAACATTTCTGCTGATTTTTGTGAATAAATTATTAAAATCTTTTTCTTTATTGGCTTCTTGGTACAAATCATCGATGACATCATCTTTTTTCAAACGACTTGACCAATTTTTATCAAATCCCTTTACTATTTTCATGTTTTTCAACTGACAGAAACTTAATTGTGTCAATCCATGTTCTTCGTCGGCGCCCCTATGACAATAAATATTGTTGAATTTTGTTTTGAAGAAATTTGATTTTAGTAATTTACAAACAAATAATGTTTTTCCGCTACCACTCGGACCAACGATTTGGTATACTGCATCATTTTTTAATTCCATTTTTAATTTTGAACTATATATATATATATATATATATATATATATATATATATATATATATATATATATATATATATATATATATATCAACGGTGGGCAAATGCGGCTCTTCGTTGAGTAAACTGCGGCTCATTGATAATTGAATTTTTGATAATTGAATTTGAAAATTGAATTCGATTTTTTTATTTTGAAATTTTTTCAACTGAATTTTTAAAAAAAAATTTTTTGTTGCAATTGTATTTTCATAAATGTTAAAAATTAACGAAACATTGTTTTTCACATTTTACTGCTTTTTAAAATTATTTTGTAGTAGGCGGCGCTTTGTTATAACAACGAGAGAGAAGCAATGAAAATAAATTTAGTGAAATTTAGTGAATTTTGATTAGTTAGTATTTTTGTTTGTACAATATTGCGGTCGTTTGTATATTTTAGTATAGTTTTCTATTCGTGTTTTTTGTGGAACCGTTTTGTGGAACTCCTAAATCCTATCATAATATTTACCAAAGAAAAAGGAATATCATACCCAGAATTAGAAAATGAAACTTGGCTTTCTGACTTAATGTTCCTTACAGACATTATGGAACATTTGCAAATATTAAATTTGGCTTTACAAGGAAAAGAAAAGATAATTATTGATTTGTCACAAACGTTATTTAGTTTTGAAGCTAAACTTCGGCTTTTTGTGAACGATCTTAGGTCGAAAATATTTAATCATTTTCCACGAATAAAAGCTAATAAAATTGATATCACAGAAGAAAAAGTAAACGAATACAGTGAAAAATTGGAAGAATTGCAAGCGGATTTCAAATGTAGGTTTGAAGATTTGAAAAGTTTTAAATCTACATTTGCATTTTTTGTGAACCCATTTATTTGTGATATTATTGAAGATGGATTTCCAATTTCTGAAGTAATACTTGTTAAAAAAGCGGTTGGGGAATTGGAGTTATTAGATATGAAAGAGGACCAGGCTTTGCAAATGCACCATAAAGTTACTTCTATAATTGAATTTTGGAAACTCGTACCAGAGGCAAAATATCCACACTTAAAACAAGCTGCTTGCCGTCTAATTTCAATTTTTGGTACAACATATTGTTGTGAATCTTTGTACTCCACAATGAAGTTCGTGAAATCGAAATATCGTTCACAGTTGACCAATCAGCATCTTACAGAATTGCTGCGAACAGCTTTAACAAAGTATACACCAAATTTCAAAGATTTGACCAAAAGTCTTCGTTAATTCAAGAAATTTTATTACTTTTTATTAATGGATTTTTATTATATTTTATGTTTGTTACTTAAATTTTGAAATAATTGTTTTTAATAGCGTTTAAGTCTTTTTTAATCAAATTAATGAAATAAAAAAAAATATGTAGTTCACTATGGTGGCTCTTTAAAAAATAAATTTTCGGAAAATGTCTCTCATTGAACTCATGCGTGCCCACCCTTGATATATATATATATATATATATATATATATATATATATATCAGAGTTTTATAATTATTTCATTAAAATGCTTTCAAATATAAATTACAGGGCAAAAGCTGATGTATCAAAAATGATATTTCCAAATGGAAAACCACAACAACTTATCAATAGAAGTAACAAATATATAATATAATATATTTCAAAACTGATAAATGTAGAATTATGTTGTGTAAGGAAATAATCAAAGCTAGTGAATATAGTGTTTATGATTTAGAAATTCAATCGATAACAGTAACTTCTGACATGGGATTTTCTTGTAATTTAAATAAATTGACTAAATTAATACTATGTGTTTACGAACCAGAATTATTTCCAGCTTTGAGATATATAAAATATAACCCTATGTGTGTTAATATATTCGCTAGTGGTAAGATAGTAATTCTTGGAGTAAAAAGTATTAATTACAAATGTAGAGTTGATAAAATCATATCTGAGATTAAATCAATAATTGAAGGAAAAGAATTTTTAGATTTTTTATTATCACTTAATTAATTATTTATCATGTGATTGCAAATTGCATGCAACTTAAATGCATCATTCTGATTGGTCGAAATATAATTGGTTGATGATTATTTAAAAGAAAATGTTTTTTGTTTAGATGTCATTTTTAAACCATGTACAATATTCAAAGTTCAGCTATAGCAGCCATGAAAGATAATTAACATTATGGTAAATTTAAATTATTTATTATTAATTGTATTTATCATATTATTATTTACAGATGAGTATCATGCAATAATACTGGAAAGATTGTATTTTTATTACCCGCAAATATATGATATTCTCAAAGATCGAGATGTTGCAATAATCCCAGATTTAATTTACAATGAAACCAGAATCTGGATATTCGATATTATCAATACATTTCTCTGGGATGTGAAGATTGGAAGAACAATGAAGGAAGTGAAAGCAGAATAACCTTGCATTTTTGGATGTAGCTGTTGCAATTTCCGCTACTAGAGATATGTCGAATGGTCTTTGGTAAAGACTCTTTGAAATTATCATTTTAGTCAAATTTTATTCAAATAAATTTTTATGTTTAATTATTTTTGTTTTTGTAGTAAATAGTAATAGTAATAGAAATAATAATAATAGAAATAGTTTGAAAATAATAAAAACATTATTAATAATATGACACATATAACATATGACAATACAACATCAATGCAATTTGAATGCAATTAAAACAAAGACATACTGCAATCTGATTGGATTATAAACATTAGTCAAAGGTATAAAAACCCTGTACCATTTCATTTCAATCATAATTCACGATGACAAAGAAAATTTCAATCACTGAAAAACCAAAAGTTGTTACAGAACTTGTACAATCTGTTCAAATGTTCCACAACTATAAAATGTATTTTTTAAAAGAAGAAATCAATATGAAATTGGTGTCACCGATCAAGCTAATTCCTACTCAATTTCAATTCTTATCCGGCGCACTTTCAATGATAGATATTAAATCTATTGATGAGGTTTTCAAACGGTTGAATAAGAATCTATCATGTAATCAACATGCATGGTTCAACAACCGATATGCAAGATTTTATGATTCCTTTGATGAAATCAGCTTCAAAGAAAACGAAAATTGGTATATAACGATTGCAATCCAAGGATATAAAGTTGATAATAATGATGTGTATTCTCCTATTTGGAAAATTATGTCTGCTAGACTTTCAAAAATATTTTAATAAATGTTGATGTATTTATTGTATTTAATAAATGTATTTAGTCATATTTGTTTTTCACTTATTTTTTATATTAATGCAAAACTTTAACAAAGACATTCTATAAACAAATATACATTATAGTTTTAAAATGTTAATAATGACTACAGAAAAAGGTTAATATGATTAGTTAATTATCGAATTATTTAATATTTAGAATTTGTAATAAACTTTTTATTGGAAAAATTATCAGAAATATCTGGTGTAAAAATGGAGGACATATTATCTGTTTCAAGTGCACTAAATATAAACTGGGTAGCCGAGAGCGAAGATTCAGGATTTGATGAAACTGATGAAACTGAACAAATTGATGAAGAAAACACTCAAGAAGAGGATGAGGAAATCATTCAAGAAATTGATGAACCTATGGAGCAATTTACGGATACTGAACCGTGTGTATATAACGATTGTATAGATTATGTCGTTGAAAATGTTATGAAATGCGGAGATGATGAATGTGAATGTGTTAATAAATTTTAGTTTGAGTGTATATTTAAAGTATAATATTTAGAAACATGTTTAATAAATGTATAGGTTTGAGTGTGACCATTACCCTTGCTAACAATACCCATAGGGGGACAGAATATCTTGTCGGATAATATTAATAATAATAATAATAATAATAATAATAATAATAATAATAATAATAATAATAATAATAATAATAATAATAATAATACTTTGAACTTGTATTTGAAAATAATAATAATTAACGACATGTTGAGTGTGAGCAGTACCCTTGTGAGCAGTACCTTTGTGAGCAGTTCCCTTAGGGGGACAGAATATCTTGTCGGATAAACTCAGACTATATATAATAATAATAATGCAAAGCATGTGCAATAATTTTATTATGTCTTTGTTAATGAAGTCAACTTTAGCGTCAAAATGTGTTTTTAAATTTATTTAAATTTTAAAATACCGCAACGTAATATATTTAATAATTAAAAAGTATGATCAGTCTTGTGTCTTTGTTCCGTAAATGTTTGTTTAAGGTGATGAGTCATATGTCTTTGTTCAGTAAATGTTTGTTTAAAGTGATGAGTCATATGTCTTTGTTTAAAATTTGACGATAAAATTTGAGTTTAAAATGGCCTAAAATAGACTGACCATAAATTTTGAGCTTAAAATGGCCTAAAATCGAATTTGATCTTAAATTTTCTATGACCTTAAGTTGACCTTAAAAAATTAAAAAAATTAAAAAATATTTTTTTTAAATCGGGGGTGGGGGATGAGGGTATTACTTAATTTCCTTTGTTCCCGGCTCCTCATTCTACCCTACTCAGGAAATTCAATGTGATTGATAAATTAGGAGATGAGAAAGTTTTGGAGAAAATAAACTAGCTTTTAAATCGGCAATCAAGAAACTTTCTTTTAGGACGTAAAGACTAAAATAACCACCTCAGAATTTGTGTAGTACCAGTGATTATACTTCTCCTATAAAGAAATGTCGCAATCCAGCAATCGCAGCGAGGAATATCAGCACGATGAGATGGTCACTTGTCTCCGGACCAGATATATATGGTTCAAAATCCACGAATGGAATCGGCCCCGTGATTCGTAGTGGGCTGGAACCCGATGTCCCAGCATGGGTCAAGACAGAGCCCGATAACAATTGGCTAGTGGAGGCTCGAGATCGAGCCATCGGTGCAATAACAACGGCGCAATATAAGCTTCGATCGATCCAAGCCCAGATTCGCGCGGTCGAAGCCGGCAAGCCCATAGAAGAGGCTGAAGTTGAGTAGTTACCTGAGAAAAAACGTGGTAGACCCCGAAAGACGGCTCCACGAAGCTGAAAACAAATGTGTGATCTTTGACTGCAGTAACAATGACAATAATTTGGTTTTTGCATTCTTAGCTGTGGTATAACGATCTCATAGCTTGTGGTATCTTTATTATCAATAAACAAAATTGTTATAAATCTTTATATCGAATTATTTTTTATTTTAAGCTTGATCACCAAGATATGGAATGTGTATGAGGGTTTAATATCCGTTATATATCGGTGGAGAATTGCGTTGGATAATGCCCGCAGGCGGAAGAGAGAAATAGCATATAAGAAATCCATTTAATTGTGTTTGTAATTTAGTGTTCAAACTCTTCGAAAACCTCAGGAAGGACAGGGAACAGGCCCAACAACAAGTCGAGCGCCTTCAGGCAAGCATCACCAAGTTCAACGAGCGATGTAGAAAGATGGAGTGTACTTGGTTCCGTCCCGAGGTTATGCAGAAACACATGAAACAGATTGAGCAATTGCAGCTCCAAAGTACTCAAGACAAGACCGAAATCCGCTCGCTGAAATTACAAATGCTCGTAATGGAGACACGCCTAGATCAGAGAACTATAGATGAGCATGTTACGGCAGCCGTTCGCCCAATGTCTCCGTATAGCCAAAACCACCAAGTCCAAGCGCAAACGGCTAGGCCGAGATGGAAGAGAACAGTTAAAACGACTGCAGATGGCTGAACAAGGACCTTTGGTCGAATCAGGATTTATAGCAACCTAAATCACCTCGAGAACCATAAGATGTTGTGATGATTAGAATGTAAATAAAGCTGTCGTACCTCCACATTAGTATGTTGCATGTTAGCTTGATGAAGTTGAGTGAAAAATTGTGAGGTTTGGGAAAACAATAGAGTCAAGGGACCAGAGTAAATCGGACGTACATCTTCTATCGATAGTCCGTGGACCCAAAGAGTACCCGACAATTATAGTGCAAGTAGTGCACTCACTTTTTGCGAGTACTCATTCAGTTGATACATTACCAACGATGATCATTCATCGGGTATCAATTAGTAGGATCATCATTGTATTCTGGGTTACGCTGGAAACAGCACGAAAGGGTAAGATGTTTGACTACATGTAACCCACCACAAGTATTACCACACGAAACCTTGTTGAAAATAGATGGTATCAAGTAAAAAATTTCGATTTTCCGTTGTCAAGTGGGCGTAAATTTTCAAAAAAATATTACTTAAGACAATTAACGAACGGAGAAGAAACACAACGCGAATGGCTTGTGTATTCCATTACAAAAAATGCTGTGTATTGTTTTTGTTGTAGGATATTTGGTTTCGGTGATAAAAGCAGTTTAGCCGATTAATCTGGTTTTTCTAATTGGCAACATTTATCGTTAACTTTGTCTCGACATGAAAAATGTGAGTTTCAAAATGAAAATATAAAAAATGGATATTGTTAAATAAATCATTAAAATATAATACAACAGTTGATGCTGCGAACCAAAGACAAGCCGAACGCAAGAATTGGTATGAAGTAATTCAACGAATAATATCAATTATTCAATATCTTTCTAGACAATGTCTTGCCATAAAAGGAAAGTCAAATCAATTATATGCAAATAACAATGGAAACTTTTTGAAAGCAGTAGAAGTGGTTGCTAGATTTGACCTTATTATGCAAGATCATGTACAACGGATTGAAAAGTCTTGAAACAATTTGAAATATATGCCTCATTATTTGGAGGATAAAATACAAAATGAAATATTATTAGCACAAGTATTAAAAACGCTATATTAGATTTAATTAGAAAGGCAAAATATTTTTCAATTATATTGGATTGCACACCAGATGTTAGTCATACTGAGCAATTAACTATTGTAATAAGAATTGTGAATTTGGAATCAAAAAAATTGAATTACGTGAAAATTTCTTGGGTAACAAATAATACCGGTGAGGGGTTAACCGAATTTGTTTCAAAAGATTTTTCAAATCTCAATTTAAATATTCTTAATATGCGTGGACAGGGAAATGACTGTATGGCAAAGTGGAATACGCCTAATAATACGCTGGAAGACGTCAGAAAATATTAGTGTGCACATTCGATTGTAGTGTCAAAATAAGATTTGGATTTGGATTCTGAGAAACTTGAATCACGAACATTTTAAAAAGCGCTCTGTGCAGGCTCTAAGCTTTTATTCTTAATTATTGTGAATCGGATGACAGGTATTTAGCAGTACGATCAACCTATTTTAGGTCCTGTGCGCGGGAGTCAAAGAAAAAATTTTTAAATTTTCTGATTTGGCGACCCACCGGTTGGGAAACACTGATTTAAATAATTATAATTAATGAAAAATTTTTGTGAAAAAACAAGTGGAAAAGAATTTGATTTGTCAGTTCTTTGGTGTTATGTAGTTTGTAGAGGAGGATTAATTATCGCGTCGACAGCTTTTATCAAGGAAGATATCTGTTCTTCCAATGAAGGATCAGAAACGGATGAGATGGAAGTGAGTCTGTTTCGAATAGATGGTCTGGTGACCAGTTTATCTGAAATTTTTGCCAGGTGGATGGGATCGTCGAGAGGTGGGGTTTGGACGTGATGTGGGAAAGCTGTTAATAAATAGTAGGATAAGAGAGCAGTGTTCTTCGATAGTCCAGTATGAGCATTTTTAAGTTACTGTACAAGTTGGGATAAAAATGATGATGGATTTTGGTCTGCGTATGGAGTAGGTTTTGATAGTTTTTCGATTGCTGTAGCGCTTCTGGTTGAATTTCATTATTAGACCATGGCAATTGCATATCAATAATAAAAAATATTTTGAATTTTTGGTCACCATACTTTCACTCTAGCACTAATTCTTTGGCTTTGTCAAGCTTAGAATATTTTTGAGCGTTCCAAAAATTTACTTTTTTAATGGACAGTTCACATTCAGAAATTTTACCAAATCAGTTATCTTTTGGCTGGAGGTCCCACGATAATTTTTTAAAATCTATTCACAATTTTTGGTTAATGTTCTAATTAATAATTCATTACCAATTTACATGATTTATTTTAATTTTCTCAATATTATCAAAATATTATACAAGAAATCTAAATATTATAAAATTTCTTTTTTGTACTTGAAAGTCATTTTATGAAAATACTTGTGAACAATGATAATTTTAATTTCATAATTTTGAGATATTTCATCTAATTCAGCATTTTCACTTGTGAATATTCAATAATTTGACTTATTGTTTATTTTTAATAAAATGCTTCCATAGTTTATCAAAAAAAATAATTAAAAACATTTACATATTAAGTACATTCCTTGTATAAAATTGACTTTATTTAGCTATCATGAATAAATATTTTATTATAATTCAAATATAACTCTTTTCCAGACAAGCTAATTTTTATTAATTTAATTATTGAATTTCTTTCTTTAAACGAATGAATTTTTATTAGAAATTTAAAACGATGTAATGACATGCGAATTTATTCACGTTTAACTTGTTTTTTAAATGATATTTTGCATTTATCTATTTTAATAAATTTTTATTTTAGATGAAAAATACTATGAAGAAACAGACTGGTGTTGTAGATACTTTTAAGAAAGCTGTAACTGCAAAATCCCAGTGGCAAGATAAAGATGAATTTTTAGATGTGATATATTGGTTTAAGCAAATTATTGGAGTCATATTAGGACTTCTTTGGGGAATTATACCTTTAAAGGGATTTTTAGGACTTGTTTTATTTGCTGGTATTTCTCTATTGTTAATATACCTCTACAGTTCTGTATTTCAACAAATTGATGAAGATGACTTCGGTGGTTATGGCGATATTTTTAAAGAAGGATTTTTATCAGCTTTCGCTAGTTTTGTGGTTGTCTGGATATTAATTTACGACATGCTGTATACATTTTCTAGTTAATTATTTTGTGATTTTATAATTTTTTTAAATATATATTATATGTAATTTTGCATTTATCACAACTTGTTGTCGAAATTGTCTTACTTATACTATTTATTGTCAATTTTCGAATTAAATGTAATTTTTTTTATTGTTTGAAATAGCTTAGAGGTGAAAATTTTGATGTAATTGGCATGATTGGATGCTGATGTAAATCAAATATTTAATTTTTCGAATCTTTATGAAATATTAGGCTTATATGTACATGTTAACGAATATCTGTTGTTTTCAGTTAGAGATATCGAACATGGATTCTGCGTAAACTATGTTGATGTTGAAAGTCTGAAAATTAATTGAAAACAACTGAAATATTTGGATTGTTAAAGACATGAAACGTTTTGTTTACAGTTTGGGTTGTCATTTCAAATATTAAAGTTTTTATTATTGTTGGAGTCGATCACCATGGTGAGAAGTACCGTGTGAGTTACTTGGGAATTCTGAACTATATTAAATGTGACCTGACCATCATGAATCCATAACAAGTAATGTCATGCATAATGAATAAGATTTGTCACAAAGGTTACCGCCCATATTAATTTTTATATCTCGATTGTTCTCAGTAACTGCCGGAAGATTTGTCCCATCAGGATGGAAGTAAAATATTTGTTAACTACCTTCTTCATTGCTTAGAGCTAGATTATTTTATATATATTGTATCATGTAAATTCTATTTATTACCGTTTGTCTTGAGAACGTAAGAGTATCGGTCAAAACAGTAATCCCAAAATGGTGTTAATAGCTTACGAGATCATTCTAGCAACTTCTTCAGCACGCCACTTTATTTGATGCAAACGAAGTCCCATTTGTTGGAACGATTAGTTGTTGGCTTCACTAAGGTTGTTCGTTATGTAGACAGTTCTTGTACCGGAAATAGCCAATAAAGTATTAGCCAGTAAAGTCATAAAGTATTTTGTAATGAATCATAGAAAGAGTTAAAACAAGGTTGTTGGCAATGGTTTTAGGGGCTCACGGAAAAAAATTGCAAGAAAACAGTTATGTATTTGATTAATTAAAAAAAGAATTGATTACAAAATTGGATAAATTAATTGATGTGTTTCGTGTGGGATAAGTCTTTCACTAAATTTTCGCGTCCCCCTAGCAACCGCGCATAGTTATTTTAATTGGCCATTAAATGCCCGTCTCAAGCAACTTTGGTACTGCGATTTAGCGGGTGGCTGTCAGCAAGAAGTGAGCCCTACTACAAGGACTGACGAGCTTCTGGGTTCCTGTGTTATCGTAAAAGGTATCGTGCTCCATTTTTTTTGTCCCTTCATCGTTTTATGATTTACTCACTCTCTAAGCCTTTCCGGCTACCTCAGACTTCTATTTTAAAAACTTTCACGGAAAACGAGTTTCAAAGAGTTCGAAAATACGAGATTATGTAATTAGTATTTTCTGTCCAATCATCTGCGATTACATTAACATACTATGCTGAAGTGGTTCATATTATTACACAGCTATTTATTTTGTAATGTCGCATTGAGTTTATTATTCAATCAGATTAATCATCAAGTTTCAAATTGTTCTAAGACTATAAATTATCTTTGGTTTCAAGACGACGAATATTCACACACTGGATCGTACAAATTCCAATTACAACCAATTAACTATAAACCAATTTATCTCATAGAGCTTATTTCGACACTACGTGAAGAATAGCCCTTTCGGTAACCACAACAATAATCACTAGCTGTCAACTACTCGATTACAGGGTACGTCGATCGATTGTTCTAATTGCTTTGACCACTAATTTATTTACTCCACTTCCACTTTATTTTCAATTTTACAAAAGATTCTCGTCATTTCTCGTTTCACTCTGTTTAATTCTCCCTTTAAATTGTTTGGATAGAACTGAATTCTAGACCCAAATCTCGAAAATGTGACGAAGTGTGCTGGTACATAACATGCACACCTAGCATTAAGTCTAGTTAAATAAAAGATGCAACATCAAATAAACAATGATAATTAAGAGTAAAAATAACAGAAAATAAAAACATTTCAATTAAGAAATAAAATAAAACAAATCCAAGAAGTACCAAATGAAAATTGACTCAAATACAACAGAAAAGCACAAAAATACAAAAACAAACTCGAATGAAGCCGAAAAACTGTACACAATCTAAAATAAGAGAGAATTCTAGACCAAAAACCCAGAAAAATCCATAAAATGGTGAAATCCATCATGGATGCCATTCAACACAATAAAAGTTATCCAAAATAAATAATTTAGTTTTAAAAATAAAAATTCTAAAAAAGAATCTATAAAAAGCGATTCTAAAATAAAAATTAAAATAAATTAAATATGGAATGTTATGGAAATGCCCAAATCCATCATGGAGGCAAAGTTAATAAAAAATAATTCACAAATAAAATTTTAAAAATAGAAACAAAAATTATGGCACAAAAATTGCCACTAAAATCATCAAAAATGTAAAATAGAATGTTCTAGAATTGAAAAGAATTTGAATTTGTTTTACTGCATCAATGCACACACACGTACTTGGACACCAAAAACTAGGTATATATACCGCAACATTTCGATCACAAGTTAATCATTACTTTATGCCAAAACTTTTTTCCACTTTATTGATCCGACGAAACTGAACAAAGAGTAAGGTTATTTGTATTGTGGATATATGTCATTATTTTATATGATTACTATTAAATAAAACTCTAGAGAATAATGGGATTTTCTTTTGTCATTTTTTAAATTTTTATGAAGCAAGAGTGACTGGAATCTTCGTGGTCATAGATTTATGTCCGAGATTCGAGCCAGCCTTGCATCTGATTAACTAATATTTCATCTGCATTGATGGATCCGCAGCCCTCAATGGCACTAGTCAACGACCGAACATGCATTTAAATTAAAAGTTTTTTTGCAACCGAGGTGCAACACAACATACATGGTCCATCTGTTGAGTTGTGAAGGTAGTCAGCTGAACATTACGACCGTGCGAATAAATTAAATTTATGAAAATTTAGGGTCTATGACCCCACATAACAATAGAGTTTATCATAGTGTGTCCAGTGTGGCCACGAAAGTAAGCAAGTTTTAATTAATGCGACTATTTCTGTAATTGTACACTCTAAATTGACATTTAAAATTGTATACCTTCACACTACACTAGGAATCAATAAACGGAGGAAAAACTCCAGACTCAAAGTAATCACAGTTTCTCAATTAATTCGCATTCACTGTAGCTGATTACCTCCAAAAAATTGTAATTTTTATTATTGAACCCCCTGAATTACTATCTAATATATGAAATATTCTATATTTGAATTATATTACTTAAAACTTATAATGGGTACGAAAATCGAGAATTTTATCAATAAACACCATGAAGCACTATCTACTACTTAAATATATAGTATATTTGATTTATATTGCTTAAAATTCATAAGGTTTATAAAATTTGTAAATTTATCATGGAATCCCCTGAATCATCATCTATTACTTAAATATTTATATTGCCTAAAGGTATAATTTGTAATGAGTATAAAATTTGAAATTTTATAAACGACCCCCTAGAATCACACCTACTTATCACTATTTAAATGCGTTAAACCAGACTCTACTTAATTTACATTACCTAAAAGTACATTTATAATTTTTATGAGATTTGTGATTTTAAAATCAACCTCCTTAAACAATATGACTATTGAACATTATTTGAAATCACTAAATTAGCCTAGATCTAACTTACATTACCTAGAAATAATTTATAATTTTAAAAAATACAATTTTCTGATCGACCCCCCCCCACTCGAATCATAAATACTAATCATAACCTAAAATGTAGTTTACAATTTTTACAAAAGTACTTTTGTCATTGCTAATACCATCATTATCATTTGTCGGTGTTAACTTATAGTTTTAAAAATTACTACAAGTTTATCGGGTAACCGCCGTCAAAAATTTGTTTTTAAAAAAAGGGCGATTTCCCGGGTTACGATTTTAATTATGATTTATTTGATTCATTTTAATTGATATTTTTGAATCATAATTTTGCTTAATACGATCCTATTTTATTTTAATTAAAATTTCCTTTAAAAAGAAATCAAATTATCGATTTAGGATTTCCCCTAATCCTAAATTTAACCCTGATACGCTATTGCCCAATAGTAGCCAAGTAATTTAACTGTTACTATTTTTAGCCACATCACCCCCCTAGTTACTCACTTTTGAACAAAGGTGTCTCATGTCCATTGCCTAACAACTAAAGTCACACGCCTACACTAGTCGACCAATCACGATCGTTGACACGGATTTCTGATAACCACTGAGTAGTAGGATGTGTCACCACTGGCACATGTCACCTCTGGCACCCCCCCGGGGGGGTAAAAAATTTTTTTTCAAGGTCAAATTTTAAACAAAGACATATGACTCATCAAGGTCATTGAAACAAAGACCATGACTCATCCTATGACTCATCAATGTCATTGAAACAAAGACCATGACTCATCAAGGTCATTGGATGACTCATCAAGGTCATTGGATGACTCACCAAGGTCATATTTTAAGGTCAAGGTCATATTTTAAAGGCCAAGGCCATATTTTTAAGGTCAAGGTCATATTTTTAAGGTCAAGGTCATATTTTAAAGGTCAAGGTCATATTTTAAAGGTCAATGCCATATTTTAAGGTCAAACCTTCACCAAAGGGTATCATTCGAAAGGTATTTGAGAGGTCTATCTAATGGTCATACTCTCGAAGGTGTATGGTGGGTCCTCGGCCTTCAAAGGGTCAAAAACCTTCGAATTTTTTCAAACTTTATCATATATATATCATTCGAAAGGTATTTGAGAGGTCTATCTAATGGCTATACCCTCAAAGGTGGGTCAATAACCTTCAAAGGGTGTCCAAAATTAAATATTTTTAAAACCATACAATATTTCGAAAGGACTTTTGATGGTGAGTTCGAAGGTCGAAGGGTTCAAAAATTTTAAAACCTTATAATATATATCAAATAAAAGGTATTTGAGATGTAAGTATCATGGTCATACTTTCAAAGGTCATATTTTATAAGATGGTGGCTATATAGTTTAATTAAAGATTGCGTGTGTGTATTTTCTTAAAATTAATATTTAATCCTTTGCTTGGATTTTATTGATCAAGGGGTCATTTTAAAGGTAATTCAAAAGGAATCCGTGCTTGTCTTAATTTGTTTTAATAAAGTAAAAATATTATTATTATTATTATTATTATTATTATTATTATTATTATTATTATTATTATTATTATTTTTATTATTATTATTATTATTATTATTATTATTATTATTATTATTATTATTATTATTATTATTATTATTATTATTATTATTATTATTACTATTATTATTATTATTATTAATCTATATACTCCGAGTCTATCCGACAAAATATTTTGTCCCCCTATGGGTAATGCTCACAAGGGTACTGTCACGCTCAACAACTCACAAATCAACAAATCAACAAAACATACATTTATTTAAACAATAAAATAATGTAAAATTAACAAAGGTAAACTAAATATTGATGTACTACTATTCGCAGCAATATTGTTTGAAATTGGTAACGTTGAATTGATTTTCAGATATTCTATTGATTCTTTGATTGTTTGAATTTCTCTTAATAATAATTCAATCTTTTTAATAAATAATCATGCTTCTTATCAATAATTTTCATATTCTTTTTATTTTCAACAATAGAGTTATTGAAAACTTCAATATGATCAATCAATTTAATTTTTATATTTTGTATATATGCAAATGATAGTTCATAACTGTTTTCTAAATTCTCCAATCTTTGAGATATTCTTTTTCCTGAATGCTTTGACCATTTTGGTTTGTCGAGAATATATAAAATATCCATCAACTTGGCTGTATTCGGACAAACACATATTGATTTATTAAAAGACTCCACTGTTATTGTTGTATTGTGTGAGCACACACTCGTTATAATAATTAGCAATATGAATATAGCTTTCATGGTGTATCAAATCAAAACCTTTCTTTTACATTTATAGTCTATCAACCAATCAAAATCATACAGTATTAGTATAAATAAAACATCATATTTTAAATTATTGTAAAAATGTCTCATTTTATGGAAAATCTTTTAAGCGAACTCGTCAACAGGAATATTATGGAAAGCCTCAGTTTTCTGGTCGATCGGACTGAAAAGATTATAGAAGGTAATCACATTGATTATGAGGATGTGCTCAATTCCGATTCCCTCGAAACGAAGAAATTCTATTTTAATAGGATTTTTAACTGCCTATGCGACGAGGAGATGAAGTGGACCCGAATACTAGTAGGGTTAGCTTATATGAAGATTATAATCGAAAGAAGTCTATGGGACTCTGAACATTATTATCAGTGGTCTCAAGAAGTAATACTTTTATAATCTATATTTTATTAATATATATTTTCTAGATAATCAAGTCAAAGTTTCAACCATGGATTGAAGCCAATGGCGGATGGGGCGTACTGAATCAACTCGCCAGAAATGCGAAGGAAATAGACGATCAGAAAAGAAAATTTAAAAACTATATAAAACTTGCAACAGGTGTTGCTATTTTGTATGCTTTATCGCAATTTTTAAATAAAAATTAATATAGTTATTTTGTTTGATTTTTAAATAAAATTTTAAATAAATTTACAAACACTAATTAACTAAGATTTATTAATTAACACATTCGCAGTCGTCATCTCCACATTTCATTATATTTTCAACGACATGATCAATACAATCATTCGTAATATTATCTTTAGATTCATCTATAGGTTCCTCTATAGGTTCATCGATTTCCTCATCAATTTCTTGAGTTTCTTCCTCATCATCAAATCCTGTATCTTGACTCTCAACTATCCAGCCGATATTTAAGGCATTTGTAATAGATAATATGTCCTCAATTTTCACACCAGATATTTCTGCTAACTTTTCCAACAAAAAGTTGATTAAAAATTCTAAATAATAAATAATTCGGTAATTAATTAATCATGTTAACCTTTTTCTGCAGTCATTTTCATCACTTTAAAACTATATTATAAGTTTGTTTATAGATTTTCTTTGTTAAATTTGCATGTCATTTGCATTTATGTTGCAATTAATAAAGAGAAAAACAAATCTGACTAATACATTTATTAAATATAACATTAAAATATTTGTGAAAGTCTAGCAGACATAATTTTCCAAATAGGAGAATATACATCATTATTATCAACTTTATATCCCTGGATTGCAATTGTTATATACCAATTTTCATTTTCTTTGAAACTGATTTCATCAAAAGCATCATAAAATCTTGCATATCTATTGTTGAACCACGCATGTTGATTACACGATAGATTCGAATCTATCCGTTTAAAAACATCATCAATAGTTTTGACATCAATCATTGAAAGCGTGCCGGATAAGAATTCAAATTTAGTTGGAATTAGCTTGACTGGTGCAACCAATTTCATATTGATTTCTTCTTTCAAAAAATACATTTTGTAGTTGTGGAACATTTGAACTGGTTGTACCATTTCTTTAGGTTTTTCGGTGCTTGAAATTTTCTTGGTCATCGTGAATAATGAATAAATTTAAATGTTACAGGGTTTTTATACCTTTGACTCATGCCTATCAACCAATCAGTTTATAGCATGTCTTTGTTTAAATTGCATTCAAAATGCATTGATGTTGCATTGTCACATGTTTTGTTATATGTTCTATTTACAGATTTATTATTAATGTGTTTCATTATTATTAATGTTTTAACTATTATTGTTATTATTATTATTATTATTATTATTATTATTATTATTATTATTATTATTATTATTATTATTATTATTATTATTATTATTATTATTATTATTATTATTATTATTATTATTATTATTATTATTATTAATATTATTACTATTATCAAAATATATAAAATATCAAAAACTAAATAACGAAAACTAAATAACATTTATTTGTTAAAAACATTCAAAATGCATTCTTGATATGGTGGAAATCCCGAAGAGTTTTAACCAAAACCCATTCTACATATCGCTGATATCTAGCTTTGCAGCAGGAACAGCTATTGTAACATAAATATTCTGGATCCACATGTTTAATTGTTCGATTTATCTTCACATCCCACATAAATTGATGGAAAATCTCTAATATCCTTATCCCCGTCGCATTGAACACCAAATCGGGGATTAATTCTGCAGGCTGTATACTGCTGCATTGATTTCCGGATAATAGAATGCTAACTTCTTTAGCATGACTGCAGCATATTCTTCTGAAAAAATATAATATTTAAATTTGTAAACAAAAAATAAAAATTTACCATAATCATCTATTTCTTTTATTAAATTCGCGGCGCTTGGTATTTTGTACATAGTGAAATAAATGAATCCTAAACAAAAAACCGTTTGTTTAAATCAATCAATAACCAATTAGAAATTAACCAATTAGAAATCGACCAATGAAATTATCTCATTTCGAACATTGTCAACAAATTCTCTATACTCCAAATTTCTCAACCCCAACATGACAACCTTTCCACTAGCAAACACGTTGACACATATAGGGTTATATTTTAATAGTCTTAGTGCCGGAAACAATTCCGGTTCAAACATACAATCACATTTTTTCGACATGTTATATAGATTGATACTATGTCCCATATCCATAGTAACGGTAATTGATTGGATTATAATATTATTTATTCGATATTGTAATTTATTAATATCCAAAGGTTTCTTACATCCCATGATTCGACATTTACCAGTCTTGAAAAATATTATCGGATATTTCCCGCTTCTATCGATAATTTGCTGGGGTTTCCCTGGTGGGAACCTCATATTCGATACATCAAAATTTCCTCGATAATTTATATTTGCTAACATTATTAAATCATTTATGAAAATTAGTCTTTATATATAAATTGAGCACGAGTTCATTAAATCATCGAATATAAACAAATATACATATTTATAAAATTTTTGAAATGGAATTAAGAAATGATGCAGTATACCAAATCGTTGGTCCGAGTGGTAGTGGAAAAACATTATTTGTTTGTAAATTAATAAAATCAAATTTATTCAAATCAAAATTCAACAGGATTTATTGGCATAGGGGTGCTGATGAAGAACATGGATTAACTCAATCAAGTTTCTGTAAATTAAAAAACATGAAAATAGTAAAGGGATTTGATAAAAACTGGTCCAGCCGATTAAAGAAAGGTGATGTCATTATTATCGATGATTTGTATCAAGAAGCTAATAAAGAAAAAGATTTTAATAATTTATTTACAAAGATCAGCAGACATGTCGGTGTAACAGTTATTTTCATAACACAAAATCTATTTCATCAAGGTGGGGCACATCGAACACGTAATTTAAATGTACAATATTTAGTTATTTTCAAGAATCCTAGAGATGCAACAGTGATTGATTTTCTTGCACGCCAAGCATACCCTAACAATCGTAATTTTCTTATCAGTGCATTTCAAGATGCTACAAAAATACCTCATGGATATATATTTCTTGATTTTACACAACAATGTCCCGATGATTTACGAGTAAAAACAGATATTTTCAACCCAAAAGGTGCCATGGTTTATAAACAAAGTTCAAAATAAAGTTGAAAACATATTATTCATGTTTTCAAAAACAAGGGTAACAAGTAAAAAACAACCAAAAGTTCCACCAACAACTAGTTATACTCCATCTAAAGAACTTATTACTGAAAATTTTCCTGCTAAAAATCTTATTTTGAAAAATCCTAAACCTAAACCTGAACGTAAAACCAATAAGAAAGTAAAAGTTGTTAAAATCATCGGAGTTTCCCGTTTTTAATACATTGTTAAAGGCCAAGTATGAAAAGAAACAGTAATTTGCAATCATTCCCAAATTATTTTGTCGATGATTTACTCGATATTATACTTAAAGTAGTCAAAGGCAATTATTGAGTAAACATAGGAAACCTTTGCTATCATTAGTAAATAATAAAAATCGTCAAAAAATGAGAAAAATTATATATAAACAACAAGGGGGATTTATTGGTGCATTGATACCTTTAGCAATATCATTATTAGGTGGAATAATATGAAGTCGATCATAAACAATGGGTGCTTATCCTTCATTACCCGACATTAAATTTAATA